>OY720347.1:5894140-6029140 GCA_963082975.1 Labia minor | reverse complement strand
AATTCGGCTTCTTCTTTTTCTTTCTTTGCTTTAGCTACAGCATCTTCTTTTTCTTCCTTTGCTTTAGCTTCAGCATCTTCTTTTTCTTTCTTTGCTTTAGCTTCAGCTTCTTCTCTTTCTTTCTTTGCCTTAGAATCGGCTCCTTCTTTTCCTTTCCTTGCTTTAGCTTCAGCTTCTTCTTTTTCTTTCTTTGCCTTTAATTCGGCTTCTTCTTTTTCTTTCTTTGCTTTAGCTACAGCATCTTCTTTTTCTTTCTTTGCTTTAGCTTCAGCATCTTCTTTTTCTTCTTCCCTTTTTGGTACTTTTATCTTCTCTTCTTCTTTCCTGGTTCTTCTATCTTCTCTTCTTTCTTTTCTGGTACATCTATCTTCTTTTTCTGGCACTTCTACCTCTTCTTTTTTTTTTCTATATTCAATTCTTCTATTAAAATATTATCATATTTTTCTTTATATTCGATTTCATTTTGTTCCACTTCTTTGAATTGCATGTAAAGTTGATTAATAGTATCAAGGTCTCTCACAATATTAGCTTTTTTATCGTTTAAATCGTTTAAGATTAATCTAAATTGATTGATAGATAGTTTATTGTTTTCATCAATTTGATTTATATCCAATTTAAAATTCTTTAGTTCGTTTAATAGATTTATTTTTAATTTCATCTCATCAAAACATTGAAAGTACTGTTTAAAATTAAGTCGGATTGATTAAAAATTTCTAAATCCACAATCTTTTCATGTATACCTTGCGAATGATTATTTTTTTTCTTCCATTAATTCAGTATTTAATTCTTCTAATTTTAAAATCTGTTCTAAATGTTTTGTGTTTTCATTATTTAAGTTGATATATTTATTTTCTAATTCAATTTTTTCTAATGTAATTTTGTTCAAATCATCATGTAATTTTTTTAATTTCTTCTAGATAATATTTTTCTTCTTGTAACACTTTAAGGTTTCTCTGCAAATCATATACTTTTTGTTTAAAGTTTTCTTCCAATTCATCACTATATTCTTTAAATTCATCTAGTTTATTAGTTAATAAAGTGTTTTCCTTTTCAAGGTCATCAACTTTTTCTGTGAAATCAGAAAGTTCTTTATTATTTATATTTATTATTTCACACTTACCATTCACATCTTCTAATCTAATTAATAAGTTGTTTTTTTTTTTTTTTTTTTTTTTTTTTTTTTTGAAGTAATTGAATATTTTCTTGAATTATATTGTGTTGGTGAAGCAATTCTTCATACTTTAATTTATGATTATTTTCTTCTTTCTCTTTTATCTTCGATTGTGCATCCGTATGGACGTTTAGAACAATATTCGTCTACCATTAGATCGATATGTGCCTCGTAATCTTTTACAGTTCCAATATCGTATTTGTCTTTAGCAAAGATTGATTTATATGTATCAATTAAAAATTTTTTTTTTTTTTTTTTTTTTTTTTTTTGATTGTTGATTAATATTTAGGTGATCTAACGTAATTTCAAAATTACTTGTATTTAGATGTTCATTAAAATTTATTTGTTTAATATTGTCTATTAGGATACTTTCTTCTTTCTTCTGTGCGACTCTTGAATCTTCAGAAATGTTTATATGTTTATTATTATTTTTTTTTTTTTTTTTTTTTTCAATAATTTCGAATTTATTAATGACACATTTGCTCCTGAGTCATAAATTGCTGTAACTTCCGTTGAGTTATTTAATAGTAACTTGATTTTAATTAATGGTGGCACTATAAAATTTTTGGGTTACCTTCATTTAATTCGACTTCTAACTCTGAGTGGTTGGCAGTATGTAGTTGATCTCTATTGAGATTCCCACTATTTGTATTTTTAAACCAGCAAATTGATTACTTGGTTTAATGATTTATATTTACTCGTTTTTCTTTTATTATATTCCTTTTTCATGTCTTCTTTTAATGAAATTATTTCATCTTTTAAACATTTATTATCTTCTTTTAATGAAATATGCTTGATTCTATTTGTATTTTTATTTATTTAGTTTTAATTTTATTTATTATTTATTTTATTTACCTTAATTATTAATTATTTTGATCTATATATTTTCAGTCATTCTTTTTTTTTTTTTTTTTTTTTTTTTTTAAATTTATATTTTGTGTGATTTTTTTAAATTTTCATCTTGATTTAATTTGGACCCCTTTATACAGTCTAGTCCAATTAGAAAATCGTAACTAAAATTTCTATCTTCTACGATGAACACATTCATGTATTTCTCAATATCATAAATCTTTATTTTTAATTTTACCATTCCATCTGTTTTCCTCTCACCATTAATTGTCCTCAAGTTAACTAATTTTAAATCACATGTCAATAATTTCTTTTTCTTTTTAACCTCAATTACCAATTTTTTGTATTCATATCTTTATTTTAATATAATATGTTATTATATGCATATACATACTATAAATAAAATTTTATATATAATTTTAATCAATTTTCTTCATTTTATTTGCTTTAGGAAAAACACATTTAATGTTAAATATAAACTATAATTTTAACTTGCTTTAAATTAAAGGGTATTATTATGATTATTAATAAAATTATTTTTAATTTATTATTGAATATTATTAATGTAGAAATATGTTTTTTTTTTTTTTTTTTTTTTTTTTTTTTTTTTTTTAGATCTTAGCTTTTCCATTATTTTTATTTATTTATATTTTATCTTGGCAAAAATGTTGTTTTATAATAATGATCTATCTATTTTAGTGGGTTTTATATGAAATGAAAGACTTAATTGCGTTTTCAATCTGAAAATCAGTAGCTGAAATTCAGAAGTTTTTTTATTATTATAATTAAGATAATAAAAACAAATATATAAAGTTTATTATAATATTACCTGAAATTCAGAAGAAACAACATTTAAAGCCTTTTATTATATTTTGTTTATTTAAATATTGCTTCTTCAAGATTAGGAACATTATCACAAATTAAACTCAAATACTTCTGTCAAATATAAAAATTTTAACTCCTCTCTTTCTATCCAATCAGAGCGCCACCATCGGTGCGCGGGGAATATTCAAAATAATAGAGTAATATTACATATATATATATATATATATATATTATTATTATTATTATTATTATTATTTATGATTAGATTAAGGAATAAAGATGATTTAACGAGATTGCTATATAAACTTGAGAAAATTTACCACAAAAACGATCAATGAATAAATTAACAAATAATAATGCATTCGTAAAAGTAAACAATTTAAATTTAATTAATAAAACAATAGGATTTATTTTTTATTTAAATTTATTTTTAATTATTAAACCTATATAATGTATAAATAAATAGAGAGATTTCTTTTTACATTTGTATACAAGTATATAAAGAAAATTGTATTAATAAAAAAAAAAATTGATTGCATTCGTAAAATGTATAAGTAGTCATAAACTTTTTTTTTCATTTTCTTCTATTCGTGGTATTTATTGATTGACACTATAAATAAATTATTAAAAAAAGATTAGAACTATACGAGATGTATCTTTTTATATAATAAAACAACTATTACAGTTATTAATATTTAATAAATGGCAAAAATTATTTTTCGAAATTAAGCAAATGATTACAAAACTTTATAATATTAACATTTATTAATAATTAAATTATATATATATTTGTATTTTTGAAATATTAAACCGCTCGTGAAGAATTTTTTTGAAATTCACAGCATAGATAATTTTTATAAATAAAAATCAATCTATAGTACTTTTAAATTATTTGAAATTGTGTTTCAGAACGTTTATTGGTTTTTTCTTAATTTAAAATAGGAAATTTAAATGACGTCAGCAACTACGCCAGAGCAAGTGTTTTATTATTATTTTTTTAAAAATTTTTATTCTTTTAAATAATTTACACGGGCGGCTCGGTGAAGTAGGTACTATATTTATATATTTAAGAATATTGTGTGTATGTATATTCAAATCTGAGTATATAATTTTTTTTTCTTGAATTTAACAGAATTTATGAAATAATTTGATAATAAATAACAAATTATGGGTGCTAAAAGAAAAAATAATACAATTTATAAAATAAATATCAATAGAATTAATTTTTTTTTTTTTTGTGTTTTCTTGGATTTACAATATTCGACTATACATAAAAAATAAAGTTTGAGCCAAATATAGAGGTTTTTTTTATTAATCTGTATTTAGTGTACATTACTTTGGCCTATTATGTATGCTATGAATATTAGTAAGTGAAAGTAAAAAAAAAAGACATAAAACGAGAGAGTTAATTATAATTGAGGAAAAGAGATTGACGAGCGTGGAACGTGGTCCATGCTGAGAAGACCGGATAAAAGTTAAGTCTCCCGGGGCATCTGGGATACAAATTCAGCAATCACTTTCCTTACTCCACTCTTTATTTAAAATAATTTAATTAATTGTTCTTTTGTTTTTATCTGTATGTGTAATTGACAGACCTAAATGAATAATTTTCTTTTATTTATTAACAATATCATATCATTCATTTATCATAAAAATTTATTATTCATAATATAATCGTATTTCAAATTTCCTAAATAATTTAATGAATGATGAATAATGTTATCTGACAGGAAATAGATAACAACAAGAATGTGATTAAAATTTTATAGCTAATATGGTTGTCATAAATATTTAATTTTTTAAAATAATAATATTAATAATAATACAATTTAATCAAAATCAGAGGAGGATGAACAAAAAAATGTTCTATTCTAATTTTAAAAAATAAAATATATAATACACTTATACTTATATTAATATATAAAAAAAACCTCTGACTTTTGTACGTTCTACGTTCTAAGGACAACGCCTATCAAGTCGGTTATATCAATGAGGTGTCCTATGATCAGTAGAACGGGTCCTCTCAACCTTTACCTTGATTTTCTTAATCGGAGGCGCTATCAAGTAGCTTTTCCCCAATGTTGTTCCCGGAGGCTGGGTTGACGTCCCATAGACCCCAGCTAGGAAAATTCTCTTGCCAGGCCCGGGACTTGAACCCGGGACCATGTGAGGTAGGTTGCTACCCACACACCCAATGGCGCCTTACCTTATACTTATACTTTAAATACATAAATGATTAATATGACTATAATATATTAATAGGACCTATAATATAAGTAATATCTAGTATAATAATACATATTATATACCTATATTTATACATATGTATAAAAAAATTTAATGAACGATAAATATATATTAAATAATAATTTATTTAATGAATCGAAAATAAATTGTAATCTCTATAGTTTGATATTAATAATAATATTAATAAAATATAGATATTATTATTATTATTTTTTTTTTCAAAATCGTAAGAAAAATGTTCATAAATTCTAATAAACAAAACCGAAATATGAAATATGGTACTTATGTACCATATAAATATTATACATATAGAGGTACTTTAAATATAATAAAAATAAAACAACGTCGTTGATATAATTTAATAATAAACTTTGTTATCTTGTTAAAAATTCTAAAAAGTTACTTACTAATGGTACTAATGGATCTTTTTTATATAAACTTTGCAAGTGAAACTATTCTTAGTTAAGCGTATCTATTATCATATAAAAGCAAAGATAAATTTAAAACAAATTATTTGTATTTTCAAATGAACAATCCTATTACACACTATAATTACATTCAATTTTATTTAGTATTAAGAAAAGTTGATCTTGTAAGGAAATTGAATGTTAAGAGAGAAATAAGAGATTATAATATTCTAGTTAGTAGAATGCATTTATTTATTAAATTAAAACTATCCATTTTTGTATTATATAATTCAGAAAATAGCTACCCGTAAAACCCCATGCATAATTTTACAATATCATTTTATTGGTATCATAAGCTTTTTGTGTTCCACTAGATTACTATTAATTTAAATAAATATATATTATAATAATCACTTTTTGGAGACATGTATTATGTGAATTGTTCATTAAATATTTAAGGTTTACAAATTTGCCAAAAAATGTCGGACACTTGTTTGGCTTTTTGTTCATATCAGATATAATTCATTAGAATTTAGCCTGAAATATAGACAACCAAACATACTAGGCGGTAAAGATTATTATCCACATGTAGGCGATATTTACTATTTACTTCATGGTTTTATAGATAGATGGCAGCAATGAATAGATAGAATAGGGATTTATTTTTAATACATTTAATATTTTATGTAAAAATATATAGTTTACTTTTTGATGTTAGCATTTAAATGATTTTATTTCATCAAAGTAAAAATCCATGGAATAGTTATAAAATGTATATAGCTCATTTTTATCCTCAAAAATATGTAATAACATAGGTTTCAAATTAATTAATATAAATATATCCATATATCCATAATGAGTACTATATTTATAAGAAATAAATTATAACCCTAAAGACAACACTAATCAATAAATTATATATCTTATTAGAATATGATTTACTATTGAGTTGTATACGCCTAGAAATTGAACCTCTAATAATCTAAATTTTTCTTATCTTAGTCTGTCACACATTATTATATACATATTATCATTCTGGCTTAATATTGGATTATTATAAATGAAAAAAAAAAATTAATAATTTTGTTTGTGAATTAATATTAATCATTTTGTGTTCTTTGTGTCGAACACGTATTGATAGATTCTTATAATAACCAAATTTACAAAAAATAAAAAAATAAGCTGGAGTGTTTCCACTCAATTTACTCGCAATTTGAATTGGATCAAATAACATAATATATTATATTTAAATTAAATTTAATTATAAATTATAAATTAAAATAAATAAATAATATTTATTAAACCAACGCTTGTTTGGCTCTTTGTTGATGGTACCACATCACGTGCTAGAGCGTGATTTGCAGTGTTCAAAAATTAATTCTGCTACTTTCAGCGATTCAATTAAGTTGAAGTTCTATATATAGCAGTTTTATACAATTTTTAATCATGTGAAAAATATCATTTTTACGGTCACTTTAGAAGAAAAAAAATCAAAACGTTGTAGGTAATGAATAATGACCCTCTTCCTGTTGAGCTACATTTCTCAAAAGTTGTTAGAAAACTATACTAAATTTTCAATAATGCTCTTGTACAAATTTCATTATTCTAGCCCAACACACACACACACACACACACACACACGCACACACACACACGCACACACACACGGAGAGAGAGACAGACAGTCATTTTTCTCAACCTTAGTGAAAATGACTCAGGGACCTTCAAAACGTATAAAAACATCAAAATCTCGAAATCGAAAATTTTCATGATTGCAATACTATCTATCTCTAGTGAGATAATAAAAAAAAGTAAATAGTTAGTTTTAAAGAAAAGACTTCATTATACTACTATTATTTTTATTTAAAAAAGGTTTCGTTAAAATTTCACTTTACAATCTTAATAAATTCTAATCTGATTTATTGTACTGCACTATCTCTACATTTACAACTACTAAGAGTTAAGAATTAAAATTTAAGGCAAAAAAATAAAGCTGTCCCGTGGTGAGCCACTTATTCCATAAAAATATAATATTTATCCAAATATTTGTTTTATGCGCATTTTGTTTGATGTTTTTACTTATCAGGAATTAGTTAATTTCTGTTAACTTTCATATAAGAGTAATATCATTAAGTATTTTTGTTATTATGTAATACAATATCTACAAACACCATTGGTTATCTATCTATTTTATTTTGTATGTTATTTCTTCAATAAGCACTTGCGTCGTATTATAATAAATTAATTATCTATTTCAATTTTAGTATGTATTTATTATTATTTACTATTTATTTATTATATCAATAAATATATCAATGATGTTAACATGTCCGTCTGCCCTTCTGTCCGTCTGTCCGTCCGTATAGATGTGTACAGCTTGAACGGCTCAATGGATAATGACGAAAGATCAGGCCGTCCCAGAACCGGATTTTTACAATTCAAAAGGAATTATCCACAAAGAATTTGTTCCACCGGGCTAGACAGTCACTGAAGAGTTTTACTTAGGCGTCATGAAGTGTTTGCTGGCAAGAATTCTTCGTTTTCGGCCAGAATATCGAGAAATCGGCAGTTGGACTCTTTTGCACGATAATGCACCATCACATCGTTCGCGACTTGTAACTGAATTTTTGGTCAAAAATCACGTTATTCCTTTGAATCATTCGCCCTATTCACCAGATCTGGCTCCGTGCGACTTCTATCTGTTCCCTAAACTGCATTTGGCGATTAAAGGAAAGTGGTACGCATCGATTGAATCCATTGAGAAGGCGGCGACAGACGTCCATTCCAATAAAGGACTTGGAGAAGTCGTTGGACAACTTGTTGGAGCGTGCAAATTAGAGTATCGATGCAGAAGGGGAATACATTGATTAATAAAAATGATTTGTTCCAAAATGTACATTTGTTTTTTGTTTTTTTTTTAAAGTTCGGTATCTTTTAGAATGGAGGGTGTGGAAATTATTTTTTTTCAAATCGTCGGTCGGTTATGTGCCTGGCCACAACTCATATTCTTTATAAATATTATCTATGGTGTGAATTTCAAAAAAATCCTTCGAGCGGTTCAATATCTCAAAAATATAAAAATATATATATACAATTTTTGCTAGTATAATAACATATGATATGATTTAAATAGAATCAATGTAGTAAAACAATTGTAAGGAGGGAAAATATCCCCCCTCCCAGTGTGAAAGGTTATATAGCCCCTGACTAGATGTTACCTGATTGCCAACATCTTGTAAGAATATATATTTATATATATATTAGATTTTGTATAATTTAAATATAATTCTAAACAATAAAATAAATTATGATGATGTCCTTAATTATTATTACTTATGTTATTATAAACATTATATAAAAGATTAAAAAAAAACCATCTCTTTCTCTCTCTCTCTCTCGCTTCTTTTATTCTTATAGGAAATTACAATAATTTTAACAATTTTTAAACCGTAAAATAAAATACTTGAGATTTCCTTATTATATATATCTTTTGAAATTAAATGAGACAAATTAAAATTTAATTATCTTATATATATATATATATATATATTCATTCAAATTATGATTAGTAAAGTGATTAAGAGATGCATCTGTCATAATAGAAAATTGCATTTTTATTATTTTATTCTTAAAAAATAAAAAAATTAGAAATAGAATACTTTGCAAACAACAAGGACTTTAAAATTATAATTATAAAATTTATTTAATATTATATTGTATAATATCATACAAATAAATGAGTATTCAGGTTTATAAAAATTTATAAAAATATGTTATTAATTAAAATGAAAATTTATTGAAATTATTTAAATGAGTGGTTTCCAATCTTTCTGTAGCGGCGCCCCCTTTTTCTAAAAATAATTCTTGCGCCTCCTTACACATTTCTGAAATAATATAGCAACAGGGAGGAACAGGGGTGGGCCATGGTTCTGAGCATCACAAAATCATTTGACTTTTTTTTTTAGAACCATACTGAAAAACATATTGGAAAAAAATTGAAAAAAATCGGAAAAGTTCAAAAGTTTGGCCACAAAATCATCTTACCTTTTTTTAGAACCATATTGGAAAAAAATTGAAAAAAAATTGAAAATGTTCAAAAGTTTGCGGGCACTTGAATTGCCTTCGCGCCTCCCCCCTTGCAACAGTCTCGCGCCCCCCTAGAGTGGCGCGCCCCACAGGTTGGAAACCGCTGGTTTAAATATTCTTTATATTAATTGTTTATGAAATTTCTTGGTTAGAATAAATTAAATTTCACTTGTTAATTTTATTTAATATATTTTTAAAATATTTAAAAATTTGTTTGTTTTTACCGACCGACGATAGTAAGGGAGGTATTGTTTTCACACCAAATTTTACATGTGGAGATTTTTACATATCTCCACGAATCATGCATTTTCTTAACAGAAAAAAGTATTTTTAGCATGATGTCCGTCCGTCCGTCCGTCTGTCCGTATAGATGTGTACAGCCTGGACGGCTGAACGGATTTTGATGAAATTTGGTATATTAATGCATCAATATGATGAATTGAACAACTTTTGTTGCAAATCCGGAAACCGGAAGTGGTAGTATTACCGAACGACGATAGGAAGGGAAGGGTTATTTTCACACCAAATTTCACATAAGGAGATTTTTTACATATCACCACGAATCATGCACTTTGTATTGGTTTTATCCTCCAGAAAAATCATATGTATTAGTTTTTTCTTGATTTAAAATTATATGACGCCATCCAGCCATTCATGACGTCACATAATGGTCTTGCATATATATTATAAATAAAATAAAATTAAAAATGTTTATATTTATTATTTATGTATCCATATCTGTTTTTTTATTACATTAATAGATATATTAAAATTATTTGAAATTGTTTCTGTAGCTGCTAATTAATTTACTTCAAACCGTCGGTCGGTTCGGACCTGGCCACAGGTCAACTTATTTTAATTCATCTTAAATTTATGTGGTTTTTATATTGATCAGGATATGACAGATGAGGGGAGGTGGGGGGGGGGAGAATAATAATTATTATTAGTATTTAAGAAATATATCATCTATAGATATTTCCTTATTTTTTTTCAATAATATTATTTTTATTATTTTCTTTATTTTCTTAATTTTAGTCTTCTTTATTGTGTGTGAACTGTTTAAAGTGCTGATATTTTATTAAAACTACTTGTTTTTTTGTTTTTTCCAACAAAAATTAATGAGGAATTGACATCAATTTTGTTTACTGAAACATAGAGTACGCCACTAATCCAATGTCAATGAATACTAAAAATAATTTCGATATGTTACACGAAGGATTTTAATATGTAGTTATAATGTAGTTTTTACTTGTATAGTTATAGTATATCTACTGCGACCTGACAGTTTGTAATTGCTACCACACATATATCTATCCTTTTATATATTATATATATGTAAATTAGTAGTAGGTACATTTTGTAAAATTTCAAAGAAAAAATCTGGAGTGTCTCGCAAATTTGAATTGAATTAAATAACATATATTAATTTAAATTAAATTTAATTAATGAAATTATAAATTAAAATTAATAAATAATATTTATTGAACCAGCGCAAGTTTGGCTCTTTGTTGATGGCACCACGTCACGTGTTGGCGCGTGAGATTTGCAGTGTTAAAAAATACATTCTGGTACTTTCAACGATTCAATCAAGCTGAAATTCTATATATAGCAGTTTTATACAATTATTAATCATGTGAAAAATTATCAAACATATATTTTTATTTTTACGGTCACTTTAGAGGAAAAAAATCAAAACGTTGAAGGTAATGACCCTCTTCCGGTTAAGCTACAATTCTCAAAAGTTGATAGAAAACTAAAAAATTTTGAATAATGCCCGTGTACCAAATTTAATCATTATAGCTCGAACCGTTTTTGCGTAATCTTGGTTACATACATACATACACACACAGACAGACAGACATTTTTCTCAACCTTGATGATGATTCAGGAACCTTCAAAACGTATAAAAACATCAAAATCTCAACATTGAAAATTTTCGTGATCGCAATACTAGTAAGTAGGGGGCAGCATGGCTGAGTGGGTAGAGTACTAGATTTCTACACAGGAAGCCTGAGTTCGAATCCCAGCATAGAACTCAAGATTATATATTTATTTAATTAATTTAATTAATAAATAAATAAATAAATAAATATAAAAATTTAATTCAATTTAACATCGGCTGCCCCACCGAAGAAGGCAAGGGGAAACCACTTCGGTCAAATTTTCCCATGAACACCCTATGACTCCTGTGGAGTTATTAGGGCCACGACACTTCCGCTAGGAAGTTATCGACAACGAAGAAGAAGAAGAAGAGAATACTAGTAAAAAGTATAAAAGATTTTAAAGAACAATTATTAATCTAATCTAAATACCTAAATAGATATTAACTTATATTTTAATTGACTTGTCTCGAATTGTCTTAAGTATGGAAGTCGAGAACTATTGAGAGCCGGGATTCGTGAACGAATGAAGTTAAGATTTTGTTTGCCCGATTTATATTTATATTTTCAAATTTAAACTTAAAACCAATTACACATATGTTGAATAAATATGAATTTAATTTATAAATTACTTACCGATTTGATAGTTAATCGGGAGGAGGAGGAGGAGGAGGGGAAAACACACAGGTACAGATATAGTACAAGTTATAATTAATAGTTGTTTTATCTTAAAATAAAATCACTCTTTTTAAATTGAAAAAAAAAATTGAAAAATGAATATAACATGTCATTTAGAATTAAAATCTTTATAAATTTAATTATGTTTTCATTATAATAATAATAATAATAATAATATTATAGAATTCTTTACCTGTAACGTGTAAAATTAAATTATAATCAAAATCGAAATTAAAACAAATATAATGAGATTGAGTCATCATTTGAGAATAATACAAATTTTGCATCTATTTGTTATGTGTAGAACATAACAAATTAATTAATTAGTTAATTAATTAATTAATTTTTAAGACTAAAATTTTATGTTTCAAAATGTAAAATTTGAAAGACGACACTCGTATGTATAGTATCTAATCTATTTTACTATTGTATGTAGTTTGAATGATGAATAATTAATTTCATAATTAATTGATTCAATATGAAAGTATAGTCTTATCTTTAAAAAAATCTGCCAAACAGAATTATTCAAACGAGGGAGGTTGGAGGGGGCCTTAAAGTATCTGGCACAGGCCCAATATCTATTGCAATGTTTTAAAATATGGATAGCATTATTAGAATACCCCTTAAATATCCCCTAATTTTAAACAATAACACAATAGAATCAAATTGATCTAATGAGAAAGAAAGAAAAAGAAAGAAAGAGAGTGAGAGTTCTATTCAAAGAAAAAAAAAAATTAAAAAAAAATGTCAAATTATTATCAAAATTCTATTATATTTATTCAATATAATATTTAAATATAATACATATAAAAAAGAATTTATTAACAATAACAACTGAGTGTACAAAAATAAAAAAAAAAATAAAAAATTTGTACTCCATACCTATTTAAATAATATTAATATTTTTTTATTTTTTAATTTTTTTTAAGTTAAAATTTACGAATGAAATAATATTTTGACAATCACTGTATAACAAATGGAAATTAAATCTGAAAGTAACTATATATATATATATATTATTTAAATAGGAAATGTATTTGTATAGAATTATGTACAATAAAGATTTATTAGACTAGGCCTAAATGTTAGACATAAACATTTTGAAGTGAATGTGATTCGTTTGATATTAAATATCGTAAGTATATTTATTTATTATATTAGATTTCAAGTCTTTTTTTCATTATTTGATTAATCTTTCAGTCATATCCATGATGATGGTCATCAGGAATTGGCACCCAAACATTTTCCCAAACCGGTTTCCATACTTTCTTCCAGACAGGCACTTGGACATTTTTCCATACTGGAACTTGCGATTGTTTCCATTCTGTTTTCCATTCCAATTTTTTATCAGGCACCCAAATTAATTTCTTATCTTGCCGCCATACTTGTACATTTTCCTCTTTCCAAAAGAGTTTCTTTTCAGATACCCAAACTTGCTTTTTCACTGATCGCCAAACTTGTACCCATTCAGTTTTCCATTCCAATTTCTTTTCTGATACCCACACCTGTTTTTTTTCAGATCTCCAAACTTTTTTCCATTGCGGTTTCCAGACTAATTTCTTTTTCCATAAACCATGACTTGTATATTCCCATCCATGTTCATCTTTTCCATGCGATTGTTGTCCTGGAACCCAAATCTTTACCCATTCAGGTACCCAAATTTTCTTCCAATCTGGAACCTAGAAATATAGATAAGTATTTTAAACAAATTAGAATATTTTTTATTAATAAAAAAATAATTTATAAAAATTTTTTGTAAGAATTTTATTTTAATGTTATTTTTTTTTTACCTGAACTTCTTTCCAGGCAGGAACTTGAACCTCTTTCCAAATGGGTTTGTTTACTTTTTTCCAATCAGGAACTTGAACTTCCTTCCAAACAGGCACTTTTACTTCTTTCCAAACTGGTTTCTGAACTTTTTTCCAATCAGGCACTTGAATCTCTTTCCATACAGGCACCTTTACCTCCTTCCAAACAGGCACTTGTACTTTCTTCCAAATTGTTTTCCATTCCTGTTTGCTCTGTGTTTTCCATACTTGTTTCCAATCCTCTTTCCATACTAGTTTCTTTTTCCATACACCTTTTGGTTGATGATCGTGGTGATCTTCTTGTGGTGGTCCATAATTCCCGGAAGGTGGTGGTCCATAACTTGATGATGGGGGTGGACCATAATTTCCAGATGGTGCTGGAGCACCATAACTTCCGGATGGTGCTGGAGCTCCATAACTTCCGGATGGCGCCGGAGCACCATAACTTCCAGATGGTTCAGGTGCTCCATAACTTCCAGATGGTTCAGGTGCTCCATAACTTCCGGATGGACCTGATGGTGCTGGTGGGCCATAATCACCTGATGGTGGTCCATAGTCGCCTGAAGGTGGTGGTGGAGGTGGTCCATAATCTCCAGATGGTGCCCTAAAACATTTTAGTTGTACTTAGAAACATTAAATTTATATATTTCTAAAAAAAAAATATTTTTTCATGTAATATTTAATATTTCAAACATTTAATTTAAATTAATAAGAAAATTAAAAAAAAAATTACTGAAATGAGAATTAAATTAAAATTAAAAATAATACAATTATAAATTATAAATATTACAACTTTTAGTACAACTTTTTTTTTGACAAATTTCAATAATTATGGATCTTTACTCATCATAATCCCAACCTTCGTCTCAAAAAAAAAAAAAAAAAAAATTAAATTTCTTAAATATGTCTATGAAATAGTTTGAATATTAAAAATTCGAGTGGCAAATAAATAAATAACTAATACTAATTATTATTAATGGGAAAGTGGCTGTCAAAGAATCACAATCATTACTTTGTTCTTTTTCCCAGAGAATAAAGTAAATAAAAAGTGAATTTCTTATAATATACCTATATATATATCTATATATATATATATAGATATATATCATGAATGAGATGATGATCATTAGGATTCTTTTTGTAAAGATTTTCTCTTTAAAATTAAGCATTCTTAAATTCTCTCAGGATATAAACAATTTGTCTTATTATTTATAACATTATATTCCCATTCACCCACCCTCATATAACACTCTCACAGACACATACACTGACAATAACTAAGAAAATTAAGAGAAAAAAAAGAAAGAAAGATGCTAGACTTATTATAAGAAATTTTAATTTATTTAAAATAGAGATTTTTTTTTTAGATTAATCTCAAAATTATAATAAATATGTATATTATTATTTCAAATTAAAATAATAAAAACATATGTAGACAAATATATAAAAAGTTAATTCTTAATTTTATTAAATCTTAAATAAATTAAATATTACAATAATTTAGTAAATGTTTAAAGATTAATATATATTGTATGAAACACTTTCAAAACTAATTCTATCAGGGACATTGAAAGAAATAGTAATTTTTAAAGGATATTTTATAAGTATTTTTGTTTATTGATCATATTTATTTTTTTATTTATCTTATTATTTATTTATTAGTTATAAATTTCATATTTCAAAATTCAAAAAAAAAATTAATTATAGAAGTATTTTTTTGAAAATTCATTTATTCTCTATGATAATAATAAAGATCTTTACGATAGATTTTTTTTACCGATAGAGAAGGTTACTTTAATAATATATAAAATTTTTTAAAATTATATTCAAAAAACGCTCAGAACATGCTACTTCGTCAATTATATATAAAGGAATAATTTTTTAGAATAAATTAATTTATATATTTTATAAAATTTTACAAGTCACTAAATTTAAGAATAAAGTAGGGGCGGATTTAGGCCTAGGCAGAATAGGCAACTGCCTAGGACCCGTAATTTCAGGGGGCCCGTAAAACGGTTCAAAAAATCGTTTCAGACTTTTAAATATTTTCGAATTTTTTAAAATTTTTTTAATTCGGTTGTAAAAAACGGTAAAATGATTTTTGCGATCAGACTTTTAAGTATTTTGGAATTTTTTAAAATTTTTTTTCAATATGGTTAAAAAAAAAAGGTAAAGTGATTTTGCGATCACAATTTTTCAGGGTATTAGTATCAGCAAGTGTGCCCACCCCTATATATTATATTATTTCGAAAAAGTAATCTTCAATAATAATTTTTTGAATAAAAATTAAAATAAATAATAAATTTTATATTATTTTATGGGGGGGGGGGGGGCAGGAATTCTGTCCTTGCCTAGGGCCCGAAAATTCCTTAATTCGGCACTGTGAGGGAGGGAACCCAAATGAGATGGGATGGCATGAAATTTGCTTAGGTACACCCAATGGAGAATCAGTGAGCTATTTTTAAAATTGTTTTTTATATTTATTAAATTTAATTTTAATTTACATAACTTAATATATTAAAATGTTTTATCGGTTAAATTTACTAATTATAAATTATAAAATAATACTAATAATATTTCACAAAAATTTATACGAATAATACATATATAATATAATAATACTCTATTGAATATGATAAATATATGGATAATAGAAAAAGTTTCTTAGAATTAATCAAAGGAATCAACTGGTGAAGTTTCATCAAAATCCGAGAGGTGACATGTATCCTTAATCCTTAACTATCACCAAATCAACATAATATATTAAGAATTATTAATGAGACGGATTAAATTAATATGTTGGATAATAATATAACATATATTATATAGAAATATTTTATCAATATCTCCATATTATTTATTTATTTAATTTTCTTAAAAATAAAAGAAAAACAAATTACTTACTCTTTTTTTGTTCGAATTGGATCTGCGAATACGGCTGATAGGCATAAAACGCCAATAAAGGTAACCTAGAAATAGAAACAAAACCATTAATATTGATTTCTATTGATTAAAATTAAAAAAAACATACTTAGATATATAATTGCCAATATATCAATAAAAAAATATCGAATCTTGATATTTAGTTTATTCAAGTAAAAATATATTTATAAGAATGTTTAATTTTAATTAATTAATTAGTAAATAATTACATTGTATTATGTATATTGTATAATTTTTGTATTTTATTAACCTTATTAATATTATAAAATTATTTAAAAAACAAAATATTTAAAAAAATAAAAAATATTATTGAAAATAACAAAATAATCAAATATTAAGATATTAATTTTTTTTTCATCTCTCTCTCTCTCTCTCTCTCTATAATATATATATATTTCTCAAAAAAAAAAATATATTTTTTTATTAATATATTTTATTTTATATTAATATATTTCCGGAATTAGAGCGGAACCCATTGAAAATTTTACAATCTCCTACTTCTACACTATTTTCAAATTTGTATACATTATACTATTTTTTTATTATCTCTTCAGAGATAGTATTGCGATCACAAAAATTTCGATGTCGAGATTTTGAGGTTTTTATACGTTTTGAAGGTCCCTGAGTCATTTTCACTAAGGTTGAGAATAAATGTCTGTGTGTGTGTGTGTGTGTATGTAGACAAGATTATGCAAAAACGGTTTGAGCTAGAATCATGAAATTTAGTACAGGAGCATTATTCAAAATTTGTAGTTTTCGATCAACTTTTGAGAAATGTAGCTCGACCGAAAGAGGGTCATTACCTACAACGTTTTGATTTTTTTTCCTCTAAAGTGACCGTAAAAATAAAGATATATGTTTGATAGTTTATCACATAATTAATAATTGTATAAAACGGCTATATATATAATTTCAGTTTGAGTGAATAGCTGAAAGTACCGGAATTAATTTTTTTAATTTTGACGTAAAGATGAAGGTAAAGGATCTAAATTTAAATTTCATATATGTTAATTAATTCATTTAATTGAGTAACAATATTAATACTGTAAATTTAAATTATTTATTTATTTAATTAATTAATCCAATTCTATTATATATATATATTTAATTTATAATCAATTAAATTTAATTTAAATATAATATCTGTTATTTAATCCAATTCAAATTTGCGAGATAATAGAATGAAGACACACCAAATTTTTGTCTTAAACTTAATCACAATTTTAAAATTTTTCGAATTTAATTTGCATAATTAAAATAAATAAATTAATTACTGTTATTGTTTATTTAATATATTATTATTGATATTGGTTTATTTATTTATTTTTTAAAAAGTTAACGATATGCAAATTTATTAATTTAAAATGTCAGTGCTAGGAGTAACGTATGAGTTTTTAAATTTCATAATAAAATATTATCAAGAATAGTTTATCAATAATTATTAATATATACCAAACAGCATCTTGAATGTTTTCCAAATTATTTGAATGCAATTGTAAGTATATTTCTGTAATCATTTTCTTTTTTTTCACCTATTTACGCCATGTAACCCAATCAATGTCATTTTCTTGTAATAATATAATTTCCTGTTATTATTTTCACCATTCAATTTTTATATTTCAAATTTAATATTGATAAAATTTTAAAATTATTTCCTTTTCACAATGACTTCTTATACAATAAAATAATATATAATAATTTATTTATTTATAATATTAACTTATTCGTTGTTTTATTTCTTGTCTATCATAATTGATTGATTAATTAATAATTGGATTCAGTGATTATCTATCATCGGTTCTAAGCGAACACACACACACACACACACATACTTTAGTTTAGAATTTTATTTTATAAAATTAATCAAATATTTAAGAATAAATATGTTGTTAGAAAAATATGTATACTAAATTAAAAATATTTATCATAAATTTTGTTTTATACAGTATTCATTTATTTAAGAAAAAAATATTATAAAAAAAGGGTGTGAAAGTTTAGTAGAGCAAAGATTATTTTTTTAATTTTTAAAATAACTAACGATAACGTACATTGGTATATATATATATATATGTTGATTCTAATCTACACCACACGTATGGTAAGGCAATATAGAATAGTAATATAGATATAATCATTATTAAGTACCTGGTTCACCGAGCCGTGGCTCGGTACTTTAAAAAAATTCTAAGCTTAAGATTATTATTTAAAATAAATAAACGACAAAACATATGAAACAATTCCAAATAATTTAAAAGAACATTAATTAAAATAAAAATAGTCATAAAACATACAGTCTTATGTCCCGAGAGACAGAAAAGTATGGCCTGTGGATATAACATAATATATATTTCGTAATTTGATTACAAAATATTCTTAAAATAAATATTTTTAATTTTATTTTATTTACAATATTTTGTTGCCCGGTGCCATTTTTTTCTATTATAAAAATTTCTTATTTTAAATTAAGAAAAAACTAACAAAGATTATTTTTCCCCGAGGCTAAAACCAATACAGATCGATTTTTCTTTATAAAAATTATCTATGGTGTGAATTTCAAAAAAATCCTTCGATCGGTTTAATATTTCAAAAATACAAATATATATATAATTTTTCTAGTATAATAAGATTAGATAAGATATGGAATATAATTTATTTCCATACTTCTCAGAATAACTTTCCTCTAAATATTTTGCATGTATCAGTGTGTGTTTGTTTGTTCGGTTATGTTGTGATGTTCAAACAAAACGATGTTGCATTTGTCTTGCTAATTTCTATTCACACTGATGGTTGGTTTCATCTATCGATTGGGTGGAGATTCTATCAATAAATGATTGATAGATTGATTGATTAATAAATGAATGAATGAATGAATGAATGAGGAAAAAAAAGAAAAAGAAAATTGAAGGTAAAGATAAATACATACATATAAGAGGATAAAGAGTAAAAGGGGGAAGGGCAGTGTGGGGAGGGTCAGTATAGAATAATTACCGAAATCAAAGGATGTAGAAAGTGATGGAGGGGGGAGATTATATGAAATACGCGATACGAGTATAACATAATAGATTACCTTTAATCGTCAGCCGTTAGTTCAACCGGCCTTGTTCAACGGGATCATGTGTGTGTGTATGTGTGTGTGTGTGTGTATGTTTGGCATCTAAGGTTAACATAACTTTAGTGAGTGAGTGAATGAGTTGAGTGAGTGGTTGGAGGGAAAAAAAGGAGAAAGAGATGAGACATGCACGATAGAATAAATTAAATTTACAATTTGGATTATATAAGTATACAAAATTTAGGACAATCATTTGTGATTTATGAAATGAAAATTTCAATATGCGGAAAGAAAAAATTGTGTTTTTTTTATTTTTTAAGATTGATTAGCGAAGATAATATTATAATAAATACATACAAATAATTTTTAGAGTGATTATAGATTGCATTATCGATAATAAAACAAAAATAATGAAGGATGATAGTGAATTTTTGTTTCTTTTAATTTATTGATTTTGTCCTTTTCTTCGTCTTCTCAATTATTATTCTTTCAATAATAAAAATAATAATTATTAATTAATAAAAATGGTAAGTATCTATATATTTAAAAGACAGTTCTATAACCTACTCCTCCTAAATGATTTGGGTCATTCCAATGCCCTTGGATAGCCCTCGGGCTAATCTATTAATTGCGTGAAATTCATTGGAAAACAATAAATACTTTTGGAGAAAAGTGAAAAAATAATTTTTTTCTTACTTTTTATTATTTTTGACGTCCTTTGTGACGTCACATCCAGTGCCTCTTATATCTTATAATATTTTTCAATTTCTTTGCGTGTGAGGGCTCTCACACTGGTCCGCTAATATATAATTAATTTACTGATTAAATTAAAATATATTTTAAATAAGAACACAAAAAGAAATGAATGTTTTATGTAATATACGGATTGAAACAAAATGGATGAAAACCTTTTACTAATTTTAACCAAATACTATGTACCACTCGGGGGGTACAGGGGGCGGAGCCTCCGTCTAGGTGTGAAGAGCGCCGAAGGCACTCTGAGAAGCTAGTTTATATATTAAACCAGAGGTTCCCAAACTTTTTCGGTATAAGGCTCCCAAAATACATCGGATTTTTTCCGCGGCTCCCTTAATTAAAGTTGTTAGTCTTTTACATAATCTACAAAACATAATCTTTAACAGGAAGCCTTTCTAAACGATATTTTCAATATTCAAACTATGTTTATATTATTGATAATCATTTGCGAACAAAAATAGTATTTCTACATTCTATGTATTCTATATATTAGCGAGAAGAATATCTAGAAAAATTAGTTGATTGGAATTTACAACCCTTTCACTTTATAAACTATTGTAATTTTTTCACTACTTTCTACTAATTATTTTATTTATTCTCTATAAAAGATGTCCCGACTGGTTTTTATATATAAATTTAACAAAAATACATAAATTTCCATAAAAATCGAAAGTATTTTATTTTATAAAAATTATCAATGTCTATTCGAAACACACAGGATAAAAATTAATTTCAATATTTAAAATTATTTATTTGTTTATTTATTATTATTTATTTTGTTTATTAATATAACTTTTACTTTACACTTTTTCATATTTAAATTCAAAATATATACTCGGTTATATTGGCCTATCAATTGAAGAAGAAAATAAAGATGAAAAATAGAAATTAAAAAAATGATATTTATAAGAATTTAAAAGTTGAAATAAAATTTAATTTATTTTTATTGTTTTTTTAAATAAATATAAAAAATGAATAAAAAAAAAAACGAAAAGTTAAAATGATTAAATTGTATGTAAATATTTCAACCGGGGAGGTATTGGCAAAATAAAAAGTAGGAGGACGCATAGTGGGAGCAAAAAAAGTCCTATTTTCAGCAAACTATTTTTTTCCATATAAGTTTTTACTTTTTCTTATTCTTACTATACAAAATATTAACGAACACAAAAAAATAAATTCTAATAGTATATGTAAGTGGAAGTTGTCGGGACATGAAAAAGTACTGGAACGCGCCCCGGTTCCCCCGCGTTCCCCTCTCAATACACCACTGATTTCAAGGCAGTAGAAGAGAAAAGATGATGGGTTGAAGTGGAAGAGAAGAGAGTTCGAATAAAAAAATGAGGGATGTCTCCAATCAATTTTGCTGAGTATTACTTCCTTCCTTCTGTAATGATGCGTATGGAAATTTTTCATTAGAAATCAACTAAAAACACCATCATCATTTATCGATTACCTATTCATTGAAAAGTATGTACAATAGAAACAAAAAGAAGCAGAAGAAGAAAATTTTAAAAAAATAAGAAATTTCATATTGCTAGTAATTAATTTATATATATTTATATATAAAATAAACAATAACAAAAAGTAAGTAATCGATGATTTTCAATTTTGCAGTAAATATATATTGAAATTACAAAAAAATGTTTTAATTTTCATCATTTTTAGATTAAATTATAAAATTAAATAATTTTTTACAAAATAGAAAAAAATATCATTACTAGAATTGATTTTATTCTAGAATTTTGAGTTAAATAAATGTTAATTGAAAATTAATTTTTATTATAAGTATTTATGTACAATACGAGTATGTACTTCACATGCCTAGGTGTTTTGTACTTATACAAATAAGCTTTGTATAAAATTCTCATAAATAAAATTTTCAATATAATAAATTGCATGTTTACAAAATAATAAAATAATATAATAAATTGATGAATCATTATGATATTTATACATTACAGAAAAATTAATCACAAAAATAATGAATGAAGGAGAGAAACAAATTAATAATTGCTGCTGATTATAAAAATTAATGTAAATTTTACTGATGTACCTATATACATTAAATTTACTTTTGTTTTTTTTTCATTTTGAAATACTATTAATTTGAATATCACGACTTTATATAATTATTTATTTATAGAATAAAATTTATAAAATATAAATAATAATTGATAACATGTTACCATTCTACTTTAAAAATATAATTGTTTCTATTTGATTTATTTTAATAAAATAAACTATATTATATAATATTTCTCAAATTTATAAAAAAAGACAAGAGATACAAGGGCAGGTCAATAAGTTCGTGACTTTGTGAATTTCCCCTCTCCCATTAATAGCAGACAACCTTGTGATTGGAGGAGAAATTGGAAAAAACGTGAATTTCCATCAAAATCCATGAATTGAGATACGAATTGTTCCCTCATCCGCTCTATTCTCCGGATTTAGCCCCAAATGACTTGTTTCCAAGTTGGCGGAAAGAGATTTGACTCCCAAGACGAAATCAATTCACAACCGATTTCAATGTCCTTGACAAATCTTATTTTTTGGAAGGGTCAAAAAAATATATCATTTTTATTTTTAATTTTTTACTAATGAAGCATTTAAATTTTCAAACTTCAAGCTTCAAATAATATTTCGTAAAATACATAAGACTATAATTTTGTTTTTATTACCTTCATTAAAAATTAACCTTTATAATTGAATTTGAATTTTGAATTGTGTATTGAATTAAACAAAAAAAAAAAAAAAAAAAAATAAAAAGAAATTGTATCCATTTATTAATTCATTTTCTCACGAGTGATAAGCAAATAGTAATTTAATTCTTTATGTGAGATGAAGGAAAACAACAAAGCCAACAAACTCTTCCTTGAGATGAAAATAAATAAAATGTAATTTTATATAAAATATTTTGTTATATATTATAATAATTATTAATTTTTTAGACATTTGGTAATAAGAGATATAATAGATTAATATATATTAGTATATAAAATAATTTTCATATATTTGAAAAGTTTTTAAAGAAAATAGAATTGTTAATTTCAAATTACATTTTCTATTTCTATAGGATCAAAATAAATAGAAAAAAAAATCAAGGTAAATAGATTATTTTATTGAGGAAGTATTTATTTTATTTATTATACACACATCAGTCAAGACTTGCAATTGAATTTTTAGAGTGAAAGGGTGGGTTAACTTTCCTCACATGTGCCCATTATCAATTGTTCTCATTCATAGTCAAATGGAATGTATCTAGGAACAATCTACATCCAAAGTAAATGATAATTTCATTCATTAAAAAAAAAAATACAACGGTCTTTTGCAATTTGCGAGAGAAAAACAAAAACAAAAAAATCTAATAGTCGTATATTTTTTATATTCATAGCATCCATTAAGTAGCTCTTTCTCTTTCTTTGTTCAATTAACATCAAAATTAATTCATATAGGAATCGGATTCATTCATTATTTATTAATTTTAAAATTTAAATTACATATATATCTAAAAACGAGGACATAAAAATTCAATTTTAATAAATTTCCTATTTAACTAGTGTACTTATGTACTTAAAACTATCTTTATATATTTTCGTAATCAAGAATTTATAATATATTTAGATTTTGGATTATATTAAAAAAAATAAATATAAATATAGGTATTATAAGCGTTAATTAGAAAATTAATTATTATCAGAAGAAAATTTATTATGTATGTGAAATTATATATATATATATATATTAAATTTTCATTATAATTTTAGATTATACGTACCAACCTATATTAGAGATGGGATATAATCTTTACTTGTTTTTCAATATTTTTAAAAAATTTTCTTTTAATATAAATATGCATATTGTAATCCAACCGTAATTTATTTATTTTTTGCTTTCAAAAGACAATAATCTTATCTTATTATACTAGCAAAAATTGTATATATATATATGTATATATATTTGTATATTTTTGAATTAAATTATTAATTAACCGCTCAAAGGATTTTTTTAAAATTCGCACAATAGATAATATTTATAAAGACAAATCGATCTGTATTGGTTTCAGCCTGGAGAAAAATCATCTTCATTAGTTTTTTCTTAATTTAAATTTATATAACGTCACAAATGACGTCATCCATATAGAAAAAAAAAAACAAATACGTCTTGGTAAATTATTTGTCTTGTAAATATTGTAAGAATTGTTATTTTTTTCTCTAAAATATATTTGACATTTTTTTAATCTGTTTTGTTGTTTAATTTTTTATTAATTCTTATAAATTTTTATTAGTTAATTTTATGTTTTTTTTTATTATATTACTAATTTAATTATATTTATTAATTGTTCTTTTATAAATTAATTTTTAGATAGTTTTATAATTTTTAATATTTTTTCACTAAAATATATTATTTAATATTTATTAATATTATTTATTATTATTGAGGACCCCAAGTTCCATTCATTTTAATCAGATTGATGCAATGGTGTAACATTTACTAATTATAATAAATAATTAAAGAATTGTATATGAATATTTTTTAAAGGGTCGAGCGATAGCTCGGTGTTCCAGGTACTAATAATAATAATATATGAGGGATTAGCCAAATTTCATCTTATTCTTGTATTTTTACTTAGAAATATTATATTATTATAAATTATATTTTGTTTTTATTCATATTGTAAATTAGAGTTAATCAATTTGGACAATTTTATGATGGAGGGGGGGGGGGGTACAAAATTCAAAATTAATATTTTAATTAATAAAAAATATTTATGATGTAATTATTATATATCTCTGTAATAAGAAATTTAAAAATTTTACTTTGTATTACAATAAGTAACTTTTTAGTTATTCATATTTTTATATCATTGTGGGCGTAAAATGGGCAATTTTAAAAATTTGTATACTAAAAAGTTAAAAAAAATGATTATCAATAATATTCCTAATATTCAATAATTTTATTTATTTTTATTTTTTAAATAATTTTAATTTCAACTAAATTTCATTAAATACAAAAACTAATTATTCAATGCTCTCTATTCAGTCTTTCTACTTTTTATCTACTATCTAATTACATCTCTATTATAGGACATAAAAATCAATTTTAAAAAATGTAGAAAAGGGAAAGGGATAATGTACCAACCATAAAGTAATAATTTAGTTTTATTTTATTCAATTGATAATCGAATCCAATCGAATACAAATAGAAATGAATAAATTATAAATAATGAGAAGAAATGATTTAAATTCGAATTCTAATGTCAAAGAATCAAATTTTTTCTTAATGAGAATTATTAATTTTTTTTATCAAAAAATCTCCATAAAATATATGTAGAATTTAAAATAGAGAATTTATCATTCCATATATATATATATATATATATAGAAGGCAAGGGGAAACCACTTCGGTCAAATTTTCCCATGAACACCCTATGACTCCTGTGGAGTTATTAGGGCCACGACACTTCCGCTAGGAAGTTATCGACAACGAAGATATATATATATATATGATATATGTAATAGTTAGTGTGTATAAAGCCTATACCAAGCTACAATATAATCTATCATTATTTTCTATTTTTTTTTTTAAATTTTTCAAAGACATTCAAAAAAAATTTGAAATTAATTTTCAATTGTAAGTATATTTATTTATTTAATTATTCACATAATTAACTTTTGTTTAAGAGATAAAAGAAATTATATAATTATTTATTTAATTATATTATACTACTTATTGTTAGTTATAATAATAATTTGGTTAATAAAGTCAATCAAAATTATTTAAATCAGGCAATGATGTAATTCATTTATATGGAGGATCCCTTTAACTTTCTCTTATAAACTTATATAGCTACAACAACTAATATATCTACATAGATATACATCTTTGTAAAAATTATCATAAACATTATATATATATATATGTATATAAGTATAGGGATATGGACAAAATATAAAAAGTGAAAATGAAAATATGATTGAGATCTTTGAAATTATATATACTATATATATATATATATATATATACGAGTATGTATTGTATAATTTTTTTATTAAAAAGGTTAAATCTAAATTTTTAATCAACTGTATCTATACCTATACTCTAGATTTATTTTTATTTATTTTATTTATTGATTATCCATTCCATTGTCCTTTTAATTAAATAAGTGAGAATTATTTGAATTTAAAGTAAAAAAAAACATGACAAAACATTGTGAATTATGAATTATATTATTGTATAAATTATTGTATTATAGTTTTATTTAATAAAATATTATTTTTTTTTAACCGTTAGAATTTTATTTACCTAATATATATAGATTATTTTTATAGAATTAATTCTAAAATTTTCTATTAAAATATTTATAAAATAATAAAATTTTATAAAAAATAATGTTGCTTAAACCTCAATTTAACAAAAGAGTTTTTTTTTATTAGATAATGAGAGTAAGTTGATAATAAGAATGTGTTGTGTTATCCAATGGTCGTAGAAAAATAATAACGGCGACACAAATTCATTGAATTGTACGATCTACACCTGTGCATCAGAGTATATAAATACATTAAAATGGCAAGATAAAAAAAAGAGGGACACCTTATATTAAGTATGTATAATAAGCTTGGTATTAAAGAATGAATACTAAAAAAAATATAAAAATACGAAAATAATTGAATATGTTTATACGTTACATATAAATAATAAAACTTTGATTAATTTATTCAAGAGATGTATAGTTAAAAGTATCATAATGATAGCATTTAGAATTAATGAAAATAATGTATTTAAAAAATAACATCTAATAAAGATTGTAAAATTAAATATCTATCTATACAAAAATTTGTTAATAGAAAATATTAATTGAATGAATCAAATAATATATTTGAATAAATTCTTTTTTATATAATTTTGTAATATATATTTTATAATTATGTAGGCATATAGAGAGAGAGAAAATTCGATAATGTCTAATTTTTAAATGAGATTATTCTTTTTAAATGTATATTGTATGTGTGTATTTGAGGGGGATGTGTGATTTATAAATAAATATATAAAATACGTCCATAAGTCAATATGATAAAATATAAACAACACAATTTCAATCTGTTGTTTAAAGAATTTTGATTTCACAAAAAAAAAAAAAAAACAATCACAAGTGAAAAGAGTGAATATAATAACAAAGAATGTTCACAAATTATATCACAAATGAATTGAATAGATATTGAAGAGACCACCACTAAAATGCTTTGATTAAAATATAAAAAAAAAAAATAATAATAAAAAGAAGAATAAACACTTCACAAAGGGTAGAGTAGAGATTATTTAATGTTACAGACCAGCAAAGGCCCACGAGGAGTCATTGCTCGAGGCAGAGGCTGCTGCACTGGCTGAAGACTGCGTACGACTGCCGCATCCATTCACATCACTCAAATATATAGGCACCCGGTACCAGTGAAGAGTTACGTCATCATCATGAAGAGGGAAATACTTTCCTTGTTTGTTGTTTTAATACAACACCCTCACTACCCTTGGATAAGTAACCATTTGCTCTTTTGTTTTTATTTGTTGAAATTCATTTGGTGACCACTCATTAAAGTCTCCATATAAAAAAAAAAAAAAACATAGAAAATGAAAAAAAAATATTACTAGCACATATATATTTCATATTCTCTCAATGTTATATGTTGTACATAAATGTATATTGTATGATGATGATTAAGTTTACAAATAAGAATCGATAAATTTTATAATTAATTGTTCTATTTATTACCGACCGACGATAGAAAGGGAGGTATTTTTTTATTTATTTTTCCAAATCAATACAGAAAATTCAATCAAGAGCCATTAAAAAAATGTAACGAAAAATAATATACCTATATAGACTTACAATAAATATAATTGTATATTATACAAGAAGAAGATGATTATGATTTATGTGAAAAGGGTAATTTGAGGGAGGATTTAGTTAACTAATCTCTTCCGGTAGGTTCTTGGATTGTCATTAATGAATGTAATTTTGTTATTTGCACTACCTCTGGCACAATTTTGACATTCAGATATTTAAAATATATTAACTTGTATTTAGGAAGCTATTTGAAATTCAACAAAATACTTTAATTTTCAAGGTTCTAGGTCACTAAAAATAATTGTTTTAATTAATAATATTTTAATCTTTAATATAATAATCATTTCAAGGATTTCCGAAACTTTTTCTTCAATGTAACTTTATAACTTGCTTATTATTATTATAAATAAAGAAAATTTAATTTGACAAATTATTTTATGAATATCTTAGTATATTATCGGGGAATTTTTATTTTAATTTGTATTATAAAAATACAATTAATTACATTTTGATAATTGTTATTTTGTCTGTAGAGGAGGCTTTAATTGCTTTCCAAATTACTATAGTTATACTTGGTAAGTGGTATATATATATATAATAATATATATATATAAATATATCAATATGTTTGAAAAAATTCATGTTTTTTTATAATATTTATTATAAAATTTAATAGTTAATAAATCTATATTTTATTAGAATATTTCTGTTCACAGCCATATAATGTAATAATTTTACTTGAAACATTAGCTAGTTTAACGCCAAGTTCAAAATAATAAGACAATTAATGCTCGAAATTCAACTTTACTCATCAACATTCTTTCAAGATTTATACGAGTAGGTACATTCAATCTGGCTTTTCTGTAATCTTTTTCCTTGAAATTATTTGTCTTTGATTTTAAATGAGACCTTCAACATTGGTAATCTATGTTACTTGGGAGACTACCCCAAATGACTTAATCCTTATGATCTTATGGAGAGAGCAAAGAAACTCAAAAAGACCAATTGAAAGAATCATCCTGTAGAATGGTTATAGTTATACAAAGAGTGACATCAAAAAGGCCAATGTATTCGAGTCAAAATCAAAATACATAAATTCACATTTTAAACTAATACATAAAACATTTAATACGACAGTCAAAAAATATTAATTTTGGGTAAAATGTTAAAGTGCAATTTTTTTTTGATGAGGCAATTTTATCTCGGTGTTTTGATAAAAGACTTTTTCAAGAAATCTTTAACACACTCCCAATGATATAACAAAAAAAGCAATGCAAATGTAAAAGTATTTTCCGATTTTTAATCATTTTTGAATGGGATTTTTCTTTATTGTGTATCAATTTTATTTAAGTACTTTTTGTTCATTATTATCAATGATCTTTTGTCAATTTTTGGATAGCTTCATATGATTCCATCATGTTAACTATTGACGAGTTATATTATTTATATACAATTATGATATTAGAAAAATTGGGGAAAAATCAAATGGAATCTAATCAAACAAAAAAATTCAAGTATTATATTACCCAGACGACTTAAATATAATAGAAGATTCGGCAAATGAAATTAATCGAAGCAGGAAAAGAGGTGTGACAGGAAATTAATAGTGCTAAGATCAAATATTTAATAACAGAGAGGAATAGTATTAACACACAAAGTCGTAACATAGAAAATGTAGAATTCGAAAATGTAGAAAAATTTAAAAACTTAGGTTCTCTAATCACGAAGGATAATAATATTCGAGAAGAATTTATAATAAATTGACGTTGCAATCGGATAACGCGTGTTATCATGCTGTAAAGGGACTTATCTCGTCAAAATTATTATAATATATTAAAAGGGATCATAATTAGAATAAATAAGACAATTATTCTGCCGGTTGTATTATATGGCTGTGAGGTTTGGTCAATGACCCTGAGGGACGAGAGTAGATCTAGAGTATTTGAGAATAGGATTCCTCAAAGCAAAGATGAGGACTGGGGAATGGCGGAGATTGCATAATAAGGAATGACCTCGATGTATATCCAGACATAGTTAAGAGTTATAAAATCGAGAAAGCTGAAACGTCCGCTTGGAAGACTAGGAACGCGGTGGGTGGACAAGAGTGAGATGGGAGAGAGCAGGGATTGGATGATTGTGACTCGGGATAGGAACACTTGGAGAAATGTGGTTGCTACGGCCAAAAACTCTCGAGTTCCGTTGAGCCACACAGGATTAGGATAGATAGATGTACAATTATGATAATTATTAATTCAAAAAATCAAATAATACAATTAATAAAAATTTCGAAAGTATAAAATTTAATTTTAAAATCTTCATTTATTCACAGTATGGATTGTATTGGAAGCGAAAAACAAATGCCCCTATCAATAGCATTAAAAATCTTCTTTCAAATATAAAATTTGGAGTGTCTCCCCTCAACTATCTTACAAATTTAAATTGAATAATCAAGCTTGTGTTTCTTAATCGGAAAATTAATTAAAATTTTATTCTATCCGATCATAAGATTTAAGGTTTTTAATATAATTTTCACTGATAACCTTTTATTGAAATAAGGAGGCAATCAAATAATATTAACATTTTCATTGATTTTTTACAACGTAAATAAAATACGCTGGGGACGTAGTCTAGTCTAGACTAAAAATAGATCTTAAAAATTAAAAAATTTTAATTTTTTTAATATTAATTTAATTAAAATATAATTATTAAACAATTAAACTTAAAATTAATTTAATTAAATTTAATTAAAATTGTTGCTAAATTTCAAACCTTTTCCTTCATTTTTAAGTTAAAATTTAAAAAATTAATTCCGGTACTTTCAGCGATCCAATCAAGCTGAAATTCTATATATAGCAGTTTTATACAATTTTTAATCATGTGAAAAAACTATCAAACATATATCTTTATTTTTATGGTCACTTTAGAGGAAAAAAACTATATTTCTCAAAAGTTGATAGAAAACTATGAATTTTGAATTATATAGTAGTTAATAATGGAACACTCAAAATTGCATTTCCGACATTCATTACTATTGTTGTTTGATTTCAAGAAATCTGTTTCCGAAGCCCATATAACACTTTTAGAAACTTATGGTGATGCTGCCCCGCAATATATCAATTGCCCGTTTTGGTTTCAAGACAATAAATTGCAAGACATATATATTATCTTTTATGTAAATATATATCTATATATAAGAAATTGAAATTGGAGTAAAACTGAAAATGCGAATTTGTCATTTTGGTTTCATTTATAATCATTTACAAATGTATTTTTGTGTCATGAAATATTTCAAATTCCCATCATTTATAGATTAGAAAGTTTAATAATTTGTTTAAATTCTTTACATAACTATATTCATAGGATAATTTTGATAAAAGGAAAAAAAAATATCCAAGCAATAGTCTTTTATTCTTACTTATTTTATATTTATTTCATTTAATATAATGTAATGTTTAATATATTTTTTTTAAATTTTTTTAGAATATATATATTAAATCTTTTTGTCTACATTTTTATAAAATAACTTTTGATTACATTCTTTTGGTTATAAGGCGCCACAGGGTGAGAGGTTAGCGAAGTTGCCTCACATTCTTGTAGTCCCGGGTACAAGTCCCGGGGCTTGCAAGGGAATTTCTCTAGCTGGGGTCTATGGTACGGAGTCAACCTAGCCGCCGGGATTAAAATTGGGATAGGTAGTACTTGATCACGAAAATCAAGGTAAAGATTGATAGGACCCGATCTTCTGAACATAGGACACCTAATTGATTGATTTTTTTTTCTCTTGGTTATCTGCTATTATTAAGCTATTGTAACCTCTACTAAATTTAGTTGCACTCCTTATTTTATATATATAAGGATAACAACAGGTGTCAATCTCAAAAAATATCTTAGAATCTTTATAAAATTTATAGGTATACGTAATGTCTTTGTTCACACAGAAACAATCAGAAATAATAACTTAAGGACACTGACTGTATCATTACATTACATAAGGATTGAACAACTGGATAGTTTTACTGGATAGATAAAATTCTCATATGTGGAAGAGAACAATGAGACGTGAATACATTAACGCAGTGGTTTCTATCCTTTCTGTTCCGCCCATCCTTAATTTCTGACCTTTTTTTGAACCATATTGAAAAAAATTGAAAAAAAAAATCGAAAATTTTCAAAAGTTTGCGGGCACTTGAAATTGGTTCAAATACCTTCGCGCCCCCCTTTCAACAGTATCGCGTCCCCCAAGGGGGGCGCGCCCCACAGGTTGAAAAACGCTGCATTAACGTACTTGGAAGATTTTAGTACTTATAATATTTATTTAAAAGGTAATACTTTCACCAAAATTGATTAAATAAGCTTAAAAAAAGCAATTTAGTTCCACTTGATATAAGTGATTAATTTTAATATAGATTTAATATTTAAAGTAAATGATTGTAATAATTAGCCAAATAAATAAATAAAATGAGGAAAAATAAATAATAAATTAGATTTAGTTGAATTTTAAATCAATCAAATAAATCGAATAACTTACAAATAAAAAAGTATTTTGTATGAATGCACTTGAAGTCATGCAATTTCTTGCAAGGCGTGTTATCTACTTTCAGGGGTTTGTCAGTCTTCAAAAGTCGCTATCCTTCATCCACCGTACAACACAATTGGTGTTGTTTTTATTAATGTGTGACAATGTCTTTATGTGAAAATACATATATTTAACGCGCGCAGAGCAAATTAATTCACCCTTCTATGATACGTATATTCAGGTTTATTCAAAAAGAAAGAGCAGATGCAAACCTGTATTTCTTCCAAACTACAAAAGATGACAACATGATTCTAACATTAATGTATAGAAAAAAGTATACTATTTATTATTAGTACGGGTAATAGTTCCAATCATGCCCGCATTGGCGCTGTTGCTTGTTCTGGTATTATTTGCCGGTTGGTAGACGTCTTTTTCTCTTTTACAATTAGCAAAACTAGAGTCCATTGTTGCATTTCAGGGAGCATTTCGCCGCCAATTCAATAAACAACCACAGCATCATAAGCATATTTATGAGTGACACCAGTTGATTAATGTCTGGCAAGAAATGAGCCACCGTTTTGACATTTGCCGCATACCATAATTGTAAACTTGTAATTGTCAACTTTTCTCTATTCATTAACGTTATAATCATGTTTCTATCTTTTGTATTTTAGAAGAAATAAATGTTTGAAATCTGCTCTTTCTTTTAGAATAACACTGTACATATTTATATTTACACATTGTATCTAATAGTACATAAATTATTATTATATGCTTTAGTTATTTAATAAATACTTATATTTATATGTATATATATATATATATATATATATATATATTACTATTTATTATAGACATACTTGTAATTAAAATTTCCATTTCCATTTCTATTTTAGTGATAGTATAATATATAATGAAGGCGCCATTGGGGGTGTGGGTAGCAAACCTCACATTCACATGGTCCCGGGTTCAAGTCCCGGGTTTGGCAAGGTAATTTCCCTAGCTGGGGTCTATGGGACGGATTCAACCCAGCCTCCGGGAACAAAATTGGAGAAAAGCCACTTGATAGGGCCTCCGATCAAGAAAATCAAGATAAAGGTTGAGAGGACCCGTTCTACTGATCATAGGATACCTCATTGATATAACCGACTTGATAGGCGTAGGACGTACAAAGTCAGAGGTTTTTTTTTTATAATATATAACAGAGAGAGAGAGAGAGAGAGAGGAATATTGAAATTATCCATAACTAAGAACTTAGTATTTTTTTTATAATCATAAATTAATATTTTTTTTTATAAATTTCAACCTTATTTATGTTATTTACTTATTTTTTTTTATCGTTGATGTTGAATTTCTTCTTTTGTATGGATTCAACGTAATGGATAAGTAATGAGTATATCTATATAATTGTATTATACAAGCTTGTCAAATCAAATAACAATCTATCATTAGCTAGAATATAACACATTTAGCATTTAACACATTTGGACATTTAGTGTTTTTTTTTGTCTAAAGTGTGTTTTTCCTTTCTCCATATTCATTTTCTATTTACATATTTCAATGATTTATTTATCTTGATATCATCAACTGTTTCTTTCTCTATCACTCTTATCTCCTTCTCTTTTTAAATTAATTCCTAATTTATTTTTAAATATCCAATTTTCATTCTTTTTAATTCAGATTGAATGTAAAAAAAAATCCGGAAGTATATTTATGTGGTTACCTAGTTAGTGAACAAACAATTTCGATTCTAATCAATACAATGCTTTCCTTATCAAGTAGTTTCTAATATATATATATATATTAGATGTGAATAGTTAAACACACCTATATATAAATTTTGATTAAAATATTTTTATAACGATTAATTGACTTTCACTAATATATAATATTTAACAACAAATGAGAAGGTAAAAAAATCATTGCAATTTCTTCTCCTTCCGGTAACTTTTCTAAAAGTGCATCAATGCATTTATTCATATTATATTAATATGCATTTGTTTATCTATAATACAATAAGATAACAAAGAAAAGAAATAAACAAAAATAAACTACTACCAATTTTCAAGTTTTCTTTATATTTACGCATATATTTACGTATATCTCTTAATTAAGTAAGAATTCATATAAATACTTAATATTAAATAACTAAATTATGTGAAGTTTATTCTATGTTTGTGAAGTACAATTTTTCGACACTACAACTGTTAATAAGTCACTATTAAATGTGGTAACACTGCTAGTATAGTTATATATCTTATCTTATCCATCAATCAGCATTTATTGTCCACTGCTGGACATACGCCTTCCTTGAGTATCTCCACATTCCTCTATCCTGTGCAGCCTGCATCCAGTTAGTATGAATGCGCTTCAAATCATCATGCCATCATAGTTGGAGGGCAGCCTCTATTTCGACTTGCGTCCTGTCGTGGTCTCTATTCAAGAACCCTTCTTGTCCATCTGTTATCTGTTATCTGTCATTCTGGCGACACATGAGCAGGGCTTCGAACCGGAACTGAACCGAAAACCGAAAACCGAAAAAAACCGTTATTTTTGTCGGAACGAAAACCGGAGCTGAACCGAAAAAAATAATATCGGTTTATTTCGGTTCAGTACGTGTTCAATCCAGAGTTGCCACAAGAGGTGTTTTGGCAACACCCAAGCCCGAATTTTTTTCAATTAGTTATGCCTCGCACTGCATGGTGTCGCTAAAAACTTTGTTTCAAAAATTAGTGTCCTAGTCATACTCTCCCTTCGGTTGTGTTGGCAGCGTCTCGTAGTCGCAATACAGAATTTAATGTTTTCATCGTTTGTTTAATACTGATATTTTGATTTAATGATAGTATTAATTTTTTAAATTATTTATTCCATTTGTTACAGGGTTATGTATTGATATAAAGAAAATGATTCATAAATATAAATAAAATTATTAAATAAATTTAAACAAATATTGTATAACTTTGACCAAGTACGAAGATTAGACAGTAAAAAACTTATTTTAGAATTTTGGGAGGAAAATAAAAATACATATCCTCATTTTAACAAAATTGCAATGGTGGTTTTAGGAGATACTGCAACACAAGTTAGTGTTGAAAGAGCTTTCTCTGGTTTAAAATTTATTTTACGAGACAATAGAAATAGTTTAAATGAAAATATATTAGAAGATATTTTAATAATTAGAGGTATAATTTTCATCTTTTATAATTCTAGTTATAATTATAAGTAAATATATCCAAGAATCCTGTATACTTTAACATTAAATATACGAATTTGTTTCGTTTGTTGAGTGTTTGAAAGTAAAAGGATGTAAAAAAATATTCATACTTATTTGTTTCGTTTAATAAATTATATTAACATCTTATATTATATACTTCTAATTATTATACCTTTAATTAATTATTATTATTTATATTATATTGTATCAATTCATGTAGTATGATTTAGGGTGGTAGCAAGAAATATTTTTATATATTTATGGCAGACTCGGCATACCCCGACCTAAATTTCTAATACAAATAAAAGGTCTTTAAAATTAATTAATCGGAGCTGAACCGAAAACCGAAAACCGAAAAAAACCGTTATTTTTGCCGGAACGAAAACCGGAACCGAACTGATATTTTTTTTTTTTATTGAACCGGAACGAAAACCGAAACGAAAAAAATAACGGTTCGAAGCCCTGCACATGAGTGTAGCTATCCTATCTATTGCGTCTGCAAGCTTTCTACTTCTACTTCGTATTTCCTTGTTTGGTATTCTGTCTCCCAATGATAGTCCCAACATCGATCTCTCCATGTCATACTCTGTTGTTCTTATTTTCTTTATGGTTCCCCTCGTTAAAGTTAAGGTCAGAACTGATAAGACATATTGGTTGAACACTTTACGTTTTAAACATGTTGGTAGTGTTGATTTGAAGATGTGTCCGAGTTTCCCAAATGCGGTTCATGTCTGCCTCCATTTACAAGATTACAAGATTGGTCATTATCTTTGTTTTGGATAGATTCATCTTCAGACCTGCTTGCTGGGAAACCTCGTTCAATCTCTGGAGCATCACGCTTGCCTTTTCAATAAAATCGGTTATCAAAAGTATATCATCTGCAAATTTAAGATGACACAAGTATTCGCCATTTATAGTTAAGCCCATATTATCCTAATCTATTTGCTTGCATATGTATTCGAGAAGGTTTGTAAACAATTTTGGAGAAATTGTGTCTCCTTGTCGAACATCCCTCTTGATTGGGAGTTTATTCGTCTCCTCATGCAGTCTGATGCAGACTGTAGCAGTCTTATAAATGTTTTTTATTATATTGGTGTAGCAGTGATCTATTCGACAGTCAGCCAAAGCTCTTAACATTTCTTTTTGATCTATTGCAGTGGTTCTTAAACTGTGGTCCGCGGACCCCTGGGGGTCCGCGAAGCCTTTACTGGGGGTCCGCGGTCCTCGGAAAAAAATCATCGTAAAAATATATACATATATAAATATTTAAAGTTCATTGTTTAACTATATCCTCCTAGAGAATTACGGCTATAATTTAATACTATTAATAATACTATTTTATTTTATTAAATTGATAATTATGTCAATTAATTTTTTGTGAATAAATAAACATATATAAAAAAACTATATATAAAATTTGAATTTTCATCCATTCATTCATTTAAAATCATTTTTCGATTGTTCCTTTAAAATAACCCCTCTTAGGGGCTCGGAAGGGGAGGCATATAAGGGAATTTTCTTTCACTTTGTTATTGGGGAAAACCAGGGGAGGGGACAGTCTTACCCGGAAAAACCCAAATTGTCAGCGTCCACTCTGGGGTTTTAAACAGTTTTAAAGCAAATGTTAATTATAAGTTCATTTCTCAACGAGTTGTATCTTTAAATTATTTTTATTAATGTTAATTATAAGTTCATTTCTCAACGAGTTGTATCTTTAAATTATTTTTATTAATTTAATTAATTATAATTAAATTATAGCTAATAATAGTTTATTATAGCTAATAATTTTTTTTAATTTTTAGTGTAATTTGCATGATCATTATTTTATAAAAACACTAAACACATTTTGCAATTTCCCAGAAAGGCTGTTTTTGAGAGTAAGTATAAGTTAGTTTTATGAATAAAAAATATTTATTTTAATAATATTTTAGAATCAAATTACGAAATTAATAATATTTTAGAATCAAATTACGAAATTAATAATATTTTAGAATCAAATTACGAAATATATTTATTATATAAATTAATATTCATTTAAAATGATATTAAATCATTTATTTAAAATTATTTAAAACATTTATTAAAATGATTTAAAACATTCATTTAAAATGATATTAAAACATTCATTTAAAATCATATTAAAACATAGCTAGTAAATAATAATTCGTTATATTTATATTATATTTATATTATATTTATATTATTGTAGTTCAATGTTAATAAATTACTCCATAAAATGGATCGTTGGCTACAAACTGGTTCAACACAGAAACGGAAAGAATCAGATGATGAGGCATCAACAGCAAACTCTACCAAGAAACGAAAATATTCGGATGATTATTTATCATTTGGATTTACTTATATTTGCAACAATGATGTGGAAAGACCAGTCTGCGTTCTATGTCAGGAAAGTTTATCCAATGAAAGTATGAAACCTGCTAATCTCAGACGTCATTTACAAACAAAGCACAGCGAGCATGTTAGTAAGTCTATCGAATTTTTTAAAATGAAAAAAGAAGAACTTAATTCAAGTCAGAAATTGATGGTAAAGACGGGATCTGGTGGTATGAGTAAGAAAGCAGTAATGGCATCATATGAAGTAGCTCTACTTATTGCTAAAGCAGGAAAGCCGCATAATATAGCAGAGCAATTAATTCTTCCTGCTACAAAAGTAATTACAAATATAATGTTAGGAACTAAAGCAGCAAACGATATAAATTTGATTTCATTATCAAATGATACGGTTAAGAATAGGATTGAAGACATGTCATGTAATATAAAAGAAGAATTAATATCGAGAGTGCGCAAAAGTCACTATTACTCATTACAATTGGATGAAAGTACTGATGTCACTAATAATGCCAATTTGTTAGCTTTCATTAGATATGAGTTTGAAAATCAAATACAAGAAGATGTATTGTTTTGTGATTCACTACCTTCACGAACGACAGCTAATGACATATTTAACAGTTTGAATAATTTTATAACCGAAAATGAAATAGAGTGGCCAAAATGTGTTGGAATTTGCACTGATGGTGCTCGTGCAATGTCAGGTACAAGAACTGGATTGATTGCTCTTATTAAAAATGTTGCGCCTCAGGTTGTTTGGAATCATTGCTGCATTCACAGAGAATCATTAGCAGCCAAAAATATGTCACCAGATTTGAAAAGAACATTAGACGAAGTAGTTAAAATTGTCAATTTCATTAAGGCTCGTCCACTTAATTCCAGAGTTTTTAAAATTTTGTGTGAGGAAATGGGTAGTCAACATACACATTTATTATTACATACAGATGTACGTTGGTTGTCCCGCGGGAAAGTACTCATTCGCCTTTTTGAGCTTCGAGATGAAATACGATTGTTTTTAATAGATGCGCATTTTGAACTGACCGAATGTTTCAATGATTTTATCTGGTTAGCTAAGGTGGCTTACTTGACTGATATTTTTACAAAATTGAACGAACTTAATTTGAGCCTGCAAGGTACTGTTGTAAATATATTTAAAGTTGAAGATAAAATAGAAGCAATGATTAAAAAAATCGACTTGTGGTCGAAACGCATCCAGAACGGTGTATATGAGTCTTTTCCAACTCTCAATGATTTCATAGAAAGCTCCAGTGAAAAATTGCTTAATCAAACGCGTCAATTATTTGTTGAACATTTAATTACTTTGAAAAGCAACTTCAGGAAGTATTTTTCTACTCCTGATCCTTGCAATAACTGGATCAGAGATCCATTTAATATGGAAATTACAAATGCTAAACATTTATCTGCACCTGAACAAGATATTCTCGTGGAATTATCATGTGATACAACTTATAAACTAAAATTTAACAAAACTGAATTGAGCAACTTTTGGTTACTTCTCAGGTCAGATTATCCTGCGCTTGCAAATAAAGCACTTCAACACTTGATTCCATTCTGCACAACATATTTATGCGAACAAGCTTTTTCGGTACTATTTTATATTAAGTCTAAATATAGAAACAAATTAAATGTAGAGCCGGATCTTAGATTAAAAGTTTCCAATATTAAGCCAGATATTGAGATTCTTGTTTCAAGAAAACAACTGCATACATCTCATTAAATATGTAAGTTATATTTAATGAGATAGATGCAGTTATTTTTTAAAATATTTCTTATTTAATATTTTCTGAAAAAAATTATAAAATATTTATATGAATTTAATGTAAGTACCCATTATAATTTGTGAGATTTGTTGCTATGACAATGTTTGTATTTTCTTTCTTCAATATTATAATTTCTAATAAAATGTGTTCTACAATATGCAAAAAAATCGTTATTCACCAATCACTGTTAGAAATATTCATCATATATCCTTGTCCTTATGAGATCGTAAGCCAGAAATTAATTAATAAAATGATGAAAAGTACCTAAAGTTGTGATGGGGGTCCGTCAAAAAAAATTTTTTCAAGTGGGGGTCCGTGGAGTACATAAGTTTAAGAACCTATGATCTATTGTATCGAAGGCTTTTTCATAATCAACGAATACCAACACCAGGGCTCTATTATATTCAACAGTCTTTTCAATCAAACATTTCAGAGTTTGGAGGTGATCATTAGTGCCGTAGCCTGTTCGAAATCCGGCTTGTTCTCTCGGTTGGTATTGATCTTGGTGAAAAGTTTGTATATGTGCGATAATAGACTGATAGGTCTGTAGTTTCCGAGATTTGTGGTATCGCCTTTTTATATATCAAATATATTACTGCAATGCTCAGCTGAGATGGCGTTGTTCCGGTGATTAAGCATTTGTTGTAGAGAACTGCAAGGTATTTTAACAACTTTTTCCCCCTCGGGGTAGCGGGTAGATACTCCTCTGTGGTCCTGACAAGGATAGATCTACCACAAGGCCTCGGGAAAAATCATATTTGTTAGTTTTTTCTTAATTTGAAATAGGAATTTTAATAATAAAAAAATTGACAGCGGGCAACGCCGGACAGCACTTCCTTAATTACAAAATATTATAAATAAAATAAAATTAAAACTATTTATGTTATATCTACAAGACATGCTTTTCTGTCTTTCGGAGCATTAATACGTACGTTTAAGGGCTATATGTTTTATGATTATGTTTTTTAATTTATGTTTTTTTAAATTATTTAAAATTGTTTCATATATTTTATCGTTTATTTATTTTAAATAAGAATCTTCCTCTTATCATAGTTCATAAGGAATATTTTTTTTTAAAGTTACGAGCCGCGGCTCGGTAATCTAGGTACTAAGTACGTATATACTAGTAAATCTATATATAGGGGTACATATAGAACAGCGGTCGGGGAACTGGGGTATATTACCCCAAATGGGGTAAAAATGAAACTTTTGTGATTAAAAAGTATATATTTTTAATTTGCTATTTGATAAACCTGTTAGTATTTTTACAAATTATTTTCTTTTCAATTGTATTCTTTTCAAAATTATCATGTGGGGCTATAATAGGAAAGGAGGCGATTTCGTTTTTGTTTTTTTTTTGCTCTTCGCCATGGGGTAATATCAACTTACACAAAAATATTTTGGGGTAATGATTAAAAATGTTCCCCGACCGCTTCTATAGAAACTTGATCTTGATCTTGATTTTGATCTTGAAAACTGTCCTAGTCAAACAGGATTGTTATGAAATTCAGTTATTATGTTCTTGTTTTATGTAAGAAATCGATAGATACTTTTTTCTTCTTAATTAAAGTAATTAATCAACAGGTGTTAATAAACCAAACATTGCAATCATTCAAGATGGCTTAGATTCTCTAATTATAATAATTAAAGAAATATTAAATTTTATTTAAATATATTATTAATAATATTTTATTATATAATATTTAATTATTATAATTAATCAACTTGAACAAGTTGATAATATTTAAAATAAATTACTTAATCAATATGGTTGATTGTTTTATTTTATTTTTGTTTGTTATTCTTTCACCGAAAATTATCCGGTAAATTACAATTTAAAATTTTAATAATCTCCATATCTACTAGTACATATATTTATTTTTCTATATCACAATTTAAGTATTTCTATTAAAATTAATTTTTCAATTGTTTTATTACCTAACATATTAATTAATTGATCGTTTATTTACATTTTATAATAATTAAATACTTTGTAATTATATTAATGATAAAGTGAAAGTAAAAAGATAAGATTTAAAAAAAAAATCAAAAAACAAACAAGCAAAATGATTCAACTACTTTTTCCAAATAGATAAACTGTAAAGGAACATTCCAATCCTTTTACATAATTCAATACCATTTACATGATAGACATTTCAATGTGTTTATAGTATTGCCGGCCTAGGAATGTTACATTTACTAGTAACAATTATAGTGGAAGAAATTTGTAGTTCCATTAAATGAATAATCAGTGAATAGTAAAAGCATTTAAATGACACATGACTGAAAGCCGATCTTTGCCCTTATGAATTTCTCTATAATTATATTAAATTTGCATATTCTTCCTTAATATAGCATTCTCTTATCTATTTTTTATTTTTCTTCCTTTAGAATTTATTTTTTTCTTTTCTTATTATATTATAATAAATCATTTAATAAATTGATAATTAAAACTATCGAAATTATTATTAAGGAATTTTTTTAACAAATGTGGAGGAAAATATTTTTGAAAATCATTTGCACTTGTTTATATAAATTTGTTTGCGTTCAATACAAACTACAAACAGATTTACTATACACTATAATGAACTGATTATATGGTAAAGTGGTTACTTGTTATCTACCTATCTAAATGGAATTTTTTTTTATTACAATTCCTATATATTCGTATTATTACCTTCTAAAACAGCGGACGGGGAACCGGGGTAAATTACCCCAAATGGGGTATAAATGAAACTTTTGAGAGTAAAAAGTATATATTTTGCTATTTTATAAACATATTAGTATTTTTACAAATTAAATTTTTAGTTATTGTTTTATTTTTAAAATTATCATGGGGGGCTATAATAGGAAAGATGCTAAAAAGAGGCGATTGCGTTTTTTTTGCTTTTCACTATGGGGTAATATCAACTCATATACAAATATTTTGGGGGTAATGATTAAAAGTGTTCCCCGACCGCTGTTATTATATTTCTTATTCCTTCTGAAACCTATCATAAATACCCTCTTCAGCTTTAATATATATATATAACAAATCGAATATCTTTATATAATTATACATATCTCCACGAATCATGCATTTTGTTAACAGAAAAAAGTATTTTTAGCATGATGTCTGTCCGTCCGTCCGTCTGTCCATTGTGTATCCGCTGTGTACAGTTTGAATGGCTAAACGGAATTTGATAAAATTTGATATATTTACTTAATGCATCAGTAGCATAAATTCATCAACTTTTGGTGTATATCAGGAACCGATAGTGGCAATTTACAAAGTAATAATTTTATATTCATTGTCCCAAAATATTTCTCTTAAAATATATTAGTAATTAATTATTGACTAATTAAACTAAAAATAAAAACCAAGATAATATAATTTAGTCATTTTAATTCAAATTTTAAAAATATTTTTTTTAATACTTTAAATATATATAATGTTGTTTGGAAATTAATTTATTTCAAATTGTCGGTCGGTTTTGTGCCTGGCCACAGCTCATATTTATACAATAAAATAAATTTATTTAAATATTTTATATTATTATAATAGGTTGGGGAAAAGGAAATCAATTATTTTGTCGGTAATGGCTGTAGTGACCAATATCTCTAAAAGTATTGAATCAAACAATCTTAGATTTATGCTCGTTGCCTGGTAGCATTTTGCTCTAAAAAAATTATTTTGCCCTTTTGGTCCATTCAGTTGTAAATTATAGGGTTTTTAAAAATGGAACTTAATAAAGAGACAATTTGTTACAATTGTTCTTTGATAAAGGTGAAATTGAGAGCAAGGCGGCTGAAATTGTGAATGGTGTTTATATGGTTCCGATACTGTAACAGCTAATTATATGTCAATTTGATTTTGATGTTAAAGATCCACCTCGCACATACACATACATCGTCGAAAATGTCGATGACCGGCATTTTAATAATCGTAGCATCGTCCAAAGATCGACCATATATAACACAGTTTTTAACCATTTGAACAAAAGTGAATTCAAAAAGAAGTTTGATGTTTACGTGCCACACTAATTAATACCAAAAACATGATGGATCCAATTTCCATCTGCGAATCTTTGGCTAATGGTAATGAAATCGAACTATTTCTTAATATTGATAGGAGATGAAAAATGGGTCATATATGACAACATCGTGGTCAAAGCGCGGTGAAGCAGCTCAGAGTGTAGTCAAATCAGAATTAACGGTCAGGAAGGTTCTGCAATAAATTTTGTGGGACTTGAAAGATATCGTTTATTATGGGCTGCTTCTGTATGCACAAACACTAAATTTGGATCTCTTCTGTCAACAACTGGACCGTTTGAAAATAGCGATTGACCAGAAACGCCCAGAATTGGCCAACATGAAGAGGTGTTGTGTTTCATCAGGACAACGCTATAACACACAGTCTATAGTAACTTTCCAGAAACTCCGAGAGCTTGGTTGGACAGCATTGATGCATCCATCCTAAAGTCCGGACCATGCACCAAACAACTATCATCATTTTCTTACATTGTAAATCTTTCTTGGCGTTAAGAAAGAAATTGATATTTAGAGAAGATTGTGAGTGAAAGTCGTTTTTTTGTCAATTGGGACCAAGACTATGAGATAATTAGGCATTATGAAGCAGCTACCTTTAAAATGGCATTACAATGTAGAAAAAAAGTACATATTTGATCTGAATTGGACAATGCGGAACATGTTAAGTCAAATCTTGAAGTTCACATAAAAATAATGGAATTCTTTTTCTCCAAACTAGTAGTATTATTTACATTGATGGAAATATAATATGCCTAACTTCATTCGGGTTTGGGAATCAAATTTACATAGAATAATAAGTAAATTAAATAATTTAAATTTATAAAAATAAATATATATATATTATGGAAAAAAATAATAATAATAGTAATTAATGATCATTTTTGATGATATTTATTGATATTATAAAATAATTTAAAATGATCAATAACATAAATTCAATTACCAAAATTTATGTCTAGAGAAGAAGAAAAGTTGTCTTTTAAATTGGGCAATTAATAATAGATAGTAATAAATTCGATGAATGTCTAAGTAAAAAAAAAAAAAATAAAAAATTTCACTTGGAATATCGATTACGTGATGATTTAGAAAGAATGATAGAATATGTAAGAGAGTGTGTGTGATTGGGGATTAAACTAGAACTTAGCCGTTTGCTTTTAAGTTGATTCCTGTTGCTGCTGCTGTTGCTCATCGCAAGGAGAAAGCGAATCATCTCATCAGTTCAATTTATTCTTAGGCGGAGAAGAATATCGAGCTTTAAATATAAATGATGACCTCCAAGAGTAAAGGTCAATCCAGGTTTTATTTATTTATTTTTTTTGCCTATCATTTTCAAACAGATTGTACTTACCTTCACACTTATTCGATGAGTACCATATAAGTATACCCGTATATATTCAATATCAAAATATGTGACTAAAAATATTAATTAATAATGAAAGTAAAATAATACTAATGTGAATTTAATCAAAAATAAATAATAATTATTATATATCTCTCAAGTAAATAAAATGTGTGAATTAAATAATTAAAACTAAATCCATACAGTAATAAATGAATGCTTTTAAATATTATTATATAATATTTTTTTTATTATATATTATTTATTTTATTGATCACGAATTACAGAATATATAAATATATAAAAAAATAAAAATAAATAATAAATAAAAAGTTAGTCTTTGGCCATCATCAAGTAAGTAAGATTCATTTTCCACGACCGACGATAGTAAGCAAATTTCACATGTGGAGATTTTTACTTATGTCTACGAATCATGCATTTTCTTAACAGAAAAAGTATTTTTAGCATGTCTCTCTGTCCGTCTGTCTGTATAGATGTGTATAACTTGAACGGCTCAACGGATTTTGATGAAATTTGGTATATTTACTTAATGCATCAGTATGATGAATTGATCAACTTTTAGTGTATATCCGGAAACCGGAAGTGGTAGTATTACCGATAGACGATAGGAAGGGAAGGGTTATTTCCACACCAAATTTCACATGAGGAGATTTTTTACATATCTCCACCTCAATCATGCACTTTGTATTGGTTTTATCCTCGGGAAAATCATCTTCATTAGTTTTTTATTAATTTAAAATTATATGACGTCACCCAACCCTTCATGACGTCACAGCCAGCGCCTTCTTATATATTATAAATAAAATAAAATTAAAAATATTTAAGTTATATCCATATCGGTTTTTTATTGCATTCATAGATACATTAAAATTATTTGAAATTGTTGATGTAGCAGGAAATTAATTTATTTCAAACCGTCGGTCGGTTCTGCGCCTGGCCACAGGTCAACTTATTTATTAATGTACTTATTATCATTTCAATAATAATTGTAATAATTTAAAAATCATTTACTTAGAGAGTATAAAACTAAATTAGTGGAAATAATTAAAAATAATATTTTAATAATATTATGATAATAAACTAATATATATAATTTAATGTGTAATGTGTATGTACGTATATGTAATGTAACAACGACTTTCGGATGACCTCTTTGATCAATGTTAAAAATAAAACTTAACTTTTTGACCAACTTTTACTTTATTTTTGAAATAACCTGATGTGACGTGATCAGATTATAAATTTTCTTAATTATTTTTATTTTTTTTTTTTTTTTTTTTTATATCAAAAAAATTCTCTATAGACAAATTCGTGACAATTTTTCAAAAATGACATTGAGGACAGTTTTGAACCAAACAGCAAAGATTAAAAAGAAATATTAAAAAAAAGAGATGTTACTTGAAATATTTTTTTTAAAAGAGAAAAAAAAGAAATTGATTATACACCTTGAAGAGAATAATTTTATCATTTGGTGATTTTAATGCCCATATCGGCTTTATAATATAAAATTAAAGATTGATGTAATAAATTAGTGGTAAATTGTTTAAAGTTAAAATTACTTTTGAGTAATAATATACTGCCTATATATTTATGTATATTTGAAAAAAATATGTTAATTTTTTTTTTATATATATATATTTTATTAAATTTAAATTTAAATAATATTTAATTTTCTTTAAGTCATTATAATCTCTCACTAGTAAGTACATAAGAAGCCTATTATATACACAAACACACACTTGTATAAATATCTGATAAATAACTAAATAAATACTACTCGTTAATAAAATTGCTTTCACTTAATCAATTGATTCGTTTGTTTTTGTTTTTTTTTATTTTAAATGAATAGAAAATGTAAAAAAAAGAGAACAAGAGAAACATCTCTATTAAATTAAAATAGGATTAAAATAAATGAAACATGAGAATGAAGACTGAAATAATATTTGAATTAATACGACAAATAAAAGACGAAAGTGCATAGTTAGAGAAAATGAAATGAAAAAAAAAATGTCATTTTCTTCGATATGGCAAAGGCCATCAGGTGACATCATAACAAGCGATTAAAGCCAACGGGATCAGCAATTCAAGTCTTCTAGTCAAATAGAAAAGAAATTTTTTTTATTAGGTCACTATGGAGTAGGGATTTTTTTTTTGTTTGGATATTGTGAATATAAATTAATATTCTAAAAAGCAATCTAATTGCCCGGAAGTTATTGAATTTTGCTGTTGATTTTATCCATCACGATTATATTTCTATTTTTCTTTAATTTTTCTCATCTTCTTTTAAGAATATCTTTTATCACTTTCCATTTCGTTAGAATAAATAAAATAATGTAGTTTATTATGAGAAAATGAAGGAACAAAAGAAAAAAAAATAGAAATTTCAATTAATAAATAATTAAATAATTAAATATATTATTAATTTCTAATCGAAATTTGTCTAAAATGTCAAGAGTAGGAATTCTAATAATAAAATGGCTTATCAATGGTAAATCAATAAACAATATCGAAAATATTCTATTGATCTTGGATAAGATAACCTATCAATGTCCAAAAAATTTACATAAATTAATAGTGATAAATAGTATTAAAACAGCATGTAAAAGTATGACAAAAGAATACCAATATTGAAATGTAAATATAACCAAAGACGACTGAAAAAATAAAATAATTATATATCTATATATTATTAAAAAGAAAATATAAATATAATAATATTATAAAAAGAGAATAAAATACCGTAACTATTTGTTATTGTAAAAAGATCTAATATAGAAAAAGTTCGTTTGTACTAAACAAAATGCAGAAAAATGGTTTAAAAAATTTGAAATGGAATGCCAAAGGTATAACAGATAGAAACAAAAGGAAATAACTAAAATATTATAATAAAGTAATATAATAAGAATTTATATTTTATTAGTGTATGCAATTAAGGGATTTTCAAATGTTAGATATACTCGTACTTACAATTACACTTTTAAGGTGGCTCAATAATAGATTATTCTAAAAAAATTTGGAGTGTCTCCACTCGACTATCTCGCAAATTTAAATTGGATAATGAAGCTTTTTTCTATATTTGAAAATTAATTAAAATATTATTCTATACGATAATAGGATTTAAGGTTTTTAACATAATTTTCACGGATAACATTTTATTGAAATAAGAAGACTTTTACTTAATACTATATTTTTGTGAGTTGCGCGAATTTATGAAATAGCATTTTTTTCAACTGCTTTTAACTCCTTTTAACTTTTATCAGAGTTTTGATAAAAATGCAATACATTATACCAGGTATTCGACGGGGAAGTAGCAATGGATGTACCCATTACATCTCTTATATGGGATATTCAATGGGTATACAATTACATATATTTATATGGATAGTACAATTTGAATATCTATTAACACGGGATATTACTATAATTGTATACACGCGCGCCAGCCAATGTATAAAAACATCAAAATCTCGACATCGAAAATTTTCGTGATCGCAATACTATCTCTGACGAGATAGTACAAAAAACAAAATCTTCTGTTGGAAGTGTAACCTTGTATATAAGTATATCAGAAACCTCATATTATAAATAAATCATATTATAATAGGGCTAATATTGGATATATTCAGAATAAACTGAATAAAGAAGAAAAAAAACTACTGACAAACTACTAAATATAAGTAACAAGAAAATATTATTTGGAATATATAAAGATAATTTAGATACATTCGAAATCATTGAAAATTTTTTATAATATATATTTAACCTAACAGTAATCAAGTGATCCGCAAAAAGTTTAGCGTACCAATAAAATAATAGGCCGCACAATTTTGTTTGACGGGCCATATGCGGCCCGCGGACCACGGGTTGCTCGTCACCGATCTATAGTATTATCACTTATTAAACATAAGTATGAAAAATATCGTATAAATCTAAATGAAGGAACAGAAGAAGATGATGACATAAAAAATTACAAACAAATTACGTCTGGTAAAAACACATCTTATAAAATGAAAAATAGAAATGAATAAAAAAATGAACCTTATTATATATATAGTATATATTATAAGGGGAACAAGTAGTAGACCTTTTTTTACACTTACAAATAAAAATCAATCTATTAAAATTTGTATTTCAATAATTTTTTCACATTCAATAAAATATATAATTATAAACAAAATTAAAATACTTTAGTAATTTGAATTATTATTACAATATATTGTATATTTTATTAAAGCTTTGATGGTTGTTTTTATTTATAAGTGAATTTTGTAAATCAAACCACATATTGATATTATTCTAAATTTATTCAAAAAAATACAAAAATACACAATGTTACGATTGCTATTTCTGCAGAAATGAAATTCGAATAAATTTACAATAATATCAATATGTGGTTTTATTTACAAAATTCACTTATAAGTAATTATTATTAGTTTATAATAGTAAAAATAAGAGATAAGTCGTTGAGGTTGTTCATTTCGTTCATTGAGGGTTAATGAATTATTTTTTAATTTCTTCCCTTTAATGCAGTGATTCTCTACCTTTTTTGTTTTTACCGCCGCAAAAATGTTTAAGAGCCTAGTCCCAAAAACGTTTTACTTTTTAAGAGCATCATAATCTCGCGGCACACTTTTGAAAATCTCGAGGAACACTAAAGTGCCGCGGCACCAGGGCCATCCTAAGATTTTCGGCGCCCGTGGGCTCCTAAAATTTTGCGCCCCTTTTCATAAGAAATTACACAGAATGGTTAGTAAAAATATATAAACTAATAAAAAATGCCGCCCCCAGAAGGCTTGCGCCCTAGGGCTATAGCCCAATTAGCCCTGAGGTTAGGGCGGCCCTGCGCGGCACACTTGTTGAGAATCACTGCTTTAATGAATGTAAGATCTAAAATAAATACATTGATAATTTTAAAATTATGAATCATATAAAATGAAGAAGAATATATGAATAAATCCCCCCCAAAAAAAAAAAATAAATAAATTTTGAAATTGAATATTGTGGAAATATTTACAAATATAAATTAAAATCTTTTATACATATATTTAAAATAAATACATATAATATTCTAAATTATTTTTATGTGAAAAAAATGTTATGCTTAAGAATGAATTCGGATGTATTATACACATTTACCAGTAAGTTTATTATTTTACTTAAGTAAACAAAAAAAAAAAAAAAAAAAAAAAAAACTTTAGTGAAATTGAAATAAAATAAATTAGATGCAAATTTAAATGTCAGTAGAAAAGGTTAACTAAAAAAAGAAAAAAAAAGAAAAGAAAAACGAAATTAATTAAATAGATCTGAAAATGGATAGATAACGGAAGATAATCAATTCACTAAGCAATTAGTTAAAGTTATGTGCAAAGTCCAAACCAAGCCCAACAACCTAATAATAAAAGAAGTGCTTTTAACTATTCAAACGGGCGGAAGTAGGAAGCATTCATTATCCTTTAACATCAAACGCAGGTGAAAATCTTCTTAAATGACCATTGAAGATGTTCATTACAAATAGGAAGAAGAAGAAGAAGATGAAGAAAAAAAAAAGAAAAAGCACATCTGGAATTCTTTCTTTGACCTACTAGATCTTTCAAGCAAGATTTCTTTAAAGTAAATTAATATATATATATAATTTTAAATTATAAACTCCTTTTAATTAATTTATAATGTATTTTAATATTATTAAGATAAATTATTTTATGCTGACTTAGAAATAAAAATAAATAATAAAAAATTAATAAATCTAATGATGATATGGTAAAACATTAAATTATTCAAAATAATATATGCTATTGATATCAATATATATTGTAATTATATTTCAAAAATAGCATTAATCCTTTAAAAAAATAAATTTATTTTTGGAAAGGATTATTATTGTAAGGAAGGACCGGCCACATTATTAACAAAAAATATTGTTTTTCAAGAAGGATTGCTTTTTTTTATTTTTTTAACCAAAGAATTAAAAAAATTATTTCACAAATATTGGTTTATTTATAATTTTTATAAAACGTCTTTTTTTTCTTTTTATTATAAAAAATATAAAAAAAATGTATATAATTTTATAATTTAAAATCTTTACATTTAAATATTTAAAGGTTTTGAAAATTTATATTTAAACATTAAATATAATAAATCTTGTTATAAATTTTATTCTTAATGATAAATTTAATTTTTTTCTTTTTTTGTAGTTCAGATCTCCGGGGCAGTTCACGCCGATTCAAAGTCCACCCTTTTCCATTACACATATGAGACCAACCCTTCTTTTTCTTAGATTTTTCCCTTCGATATACACCCTATACAAAATAATCATTACAATATAAATATATATATATATATATAATATAATAAAATCGCTTTTTATTCACTTTTATTATATTGTTTTACTATTATAAATTATTATAAATAGAATGCAAATCAATTTCAATTTCATATTCTAATTAAAATTAATTATTTATAAAAAATTAATGAAAAATTTAGATAATTGGACATTTCTTCATTGAAAGATTAAATTAATTAACAAGTCACTTGAATCATTTTGACATGTTTTAATTTTGATATTCTTTAATATTTATTTTATTTATTTGACAAATTTATAGCGTATATTGTATACCATATATTTGATTTTCTTGATCGGAGGCGCTATCAAGTAGCTTTTGCTGGAGGCTGGGTTGACTCCGTCCCATAGACCCCAGGTAGGGAAATTCCCATGTCAGGCCCGGGACTTGAACCCGGGACCATGTGAATGTGAGGCAGGTTCGCTACCCACACACCCAATGGCGCCTTCACTAATAATAATAATAATAATATTTTTTTTAAATGAAAATATATTTTTTTTAACTAATTATTGAAAGTATTAAATTAATAATATGTTGTTGTTGTTGTTGTTGTTTTTTATTAATTAATCATGTTTCATGTGAATGACATTTAAATTGTTAACATTTAAACATTTAACACGAGTTCATACAAGCACGGTTTAATACATTATAATAATGTGAAACTTTTAATAGTAAAAGCTTCTGTGTCAATTATCAATCAACTTAGAAAATATTTTAAAGATACTTTCAATTTTTTTTTTTTAATTAGATAAAAGAAAGGAAAAAAAATACGATATTATAATTAATTTATCGGACAATTAGACAGAAAAGAAACAATTTAAATTTATAAAATGAATAAGGAAGCTTTTCATTAATTGAGGCGTTCTTTATAAAATTTTATATGCTATTTTAATACATCCTACATGCAACTTAAACAATAAAATACATTATAAAATGATAATTTGTAAATGAAAAAAAAAAAATCATTAACTATATTTTTTGTTATTTTTACGGACGGAAAGGAAGGGAAGGTATTGTTTTCACACCAAATTTCACATGTAGAGTTTTTTACACATCTCGACAAATCCATACATTTTGTTAACAAGTTAAAAAGTATTTTTAGTATGATATCTGTCTGTTGTGTGTCCGTATAGATGTGTACAGCTTGAACGGCTCAACGGAATTTGATAAAATTAGGTATTACTTAATGCATCAGTAGCATAAATTCATCAACTTTTGGTGTATATCAAGAAACCGGAAATGCTAGTTTACAAAGTATTAATTTTATATTCATTGTCGGAAAAGATTTCACTTAAAATATTGAAGTAATTAATAATTGAGTAATTAAACTAAAAATAAAAACCAAGATAATTTTGTAAATAAAATCACATATTGATATTTTTTATTTTAAATTTACAAGTCGGTATTGGACGATCGGACAGTGCAGCCGCTTGATAACGATTGCAGAAGTAGCAATCGAAACGTTATGTATTTTTTGTATTTTTTTTTTAATAAATTTACAATAAAAAATATCACTAAGTGGTTTTATTTACAAAATTCCCTTATAAATAAAAACAGCCAGCAAAGCTTTAATAATTCAAGATAATATAATTGAGCCATTTTAATTCAAATTTTAAAAATATTTTTTATTTATACTTTATATATTTTAGTATATATATATATATAATGTTGTTTGGAAATTAATTTATTTCAAATCGTCGGTCGGTTCTGTGCCTGGCCAAAGCTCATTTTTTTTTCAATTTTCATTCAATAAATGAGATAATTTTCAAAAATGTTTGTGTGTGTTTGTATGTGGAGGGGAAAAACTAGAATGATGGGAATTAAAAGTAAAATTTAAAAACATGACAAACCACTTGAAAAGCTTTAATTAAATAAAAAAAAAATTTATGGAATTTTTAAGTAATGATTATACTTATATTATTTTTACAAATTATATTTCTTTTCCTAATATTTCATAATTAAATTAATTCATTTTCAAATTTAACCTTACTCAAGTTGATGTAGGTAATATTCTAAATATGTTATTAAAAATTAAATAATCACACAAAATATTTCTCAATGAATTTTATATATAAGTTACATTTAAGAAAAAACAAAATTATGATTTAAATTCAACTCATTTTTATCATATCCATTTAAATTTTGATACTTTGAGAATTTTTTATTTTAAACTATATTTCAAATTTTTTTCCTGTTTTTTTTACTATCTCGCCAGAAAATTTTCAATATTGAGATTTTGATGTTTTTGAAGGTTCCTGAATCATTTCCACTAAGGCTGAGAAAAATGTGTGTGTGTGTGTGTGTATGTAGACAAGATTATGCAAAAACGGTTTGAGCTAGAATCATGAAATTTGGTACATGGGCATTAATCAAAATTTGTAGTTTTCTATCAACTTTTGAGAATTGTAGGTCAACTGGAAGAGGATCATTACCTACAACGTTTTGATTTTTTTTCCTTTAAAGTGCCCGTAAAAATAAAGATATATGTTTGATAGTTTTTCACATGATTAAAATTGTATAAAACTGCTATATATAGAATTTCAACTTGATTGAATCGCTGAATGTACCGGAATTAATTTTTTAACACTGCAAATCTCACGCGCCAACTCGTGAAGTGGTGCCATCAACAAAAAGCCAAACATGCGCTAATTTAATAAATATTATTTATTAATTTTAATTTATGATTAATTAAATTTAATTTAAATATAATTACTATATGTTATTTAATCCAATTCGAATTGCGAGATAGTCGAGTGAAGATACTCCAGCTTATTTTCTTCTTCTATTATTATTATTATTATTAATTTAATATTCTTTCAATGAATGTTAATTTGAAAGAAAAGTTATAGGTTTAATAAATCATAAATCTTTGGTTTGGCATTTACTATTGTATGTACAAAAGAAATAGCATGTGATATTAAAAACAAAAAATAGTCGTCTTGTCTATTACGTACAACAAATCATAAAATTAAAATAATATACTATAATTATATAAGTATCTTTGATATCTAAATATATCTACATTAGTCATTAGTTATTGGTTCCTCATGCAACCTAAATTCAAATTAATTTGAATTACCGCCCTCTGACTATGTTTAAATATTAATTACATAGAAGTAATTATAAATGAGAGTGTTAAGTAATTATAGAATTTTAATTTAATTTCGTTTATAATTTTAAATATTTATTTTTATTGTAATTAATTGAAAAGTTTGACGACGTCCTTCCCCTACCACCCCTAATGAGTGACATTCCCCACCCGACCGAACGCTCTGAAGAGCCCTTGTTGTTTTGCCTCCCTTGCCTCTTTGCCTGTCGTCTTTCAGCCCGCATGTATCATGCGGATACAGTTATTATAAAATAAATTTTGAATTGGGAAGCTGTACGGTCTGCAATTCACAATAAATAATAAATATTCTTCGAGGTCGGTCAACGACGTAGATTTATTAAAATATCAAAGAGCCTTTCTCTTGGAATGATTCGATTTTCTTCCTCTTTCTTTTTGCACGATCGATTCAATTTTACCAATTCTTTTATTTTATTCAATGATTATTCTAATAAAAGATTTGAAAGTAACTACATATTCTAATTTAAATATTACAAAGTTGAACACACAGTCTAATCAATAGAAAATATTAATATAAAATATTAATTTTAATCACATTTCATTTTGAAAAGAAATAATATATAATTTCTTTTAAGTGTTTGTATTTATTTATTTTTTGTTCTTTTTCTCTAATCTCTTGCATTTTGCATCTCTTATTATCAAATGATTTAAACTTTGCTGATTTGTTGTTGCTTTTTTTCTCAACTGATTATTTAATTTTTACCTTTCACTTTTTTTTCCATACTGGTCATAAAATATATCGGAAACTCATCTTGGCGATTTGCATGTTTTTGTTTTTTTGTTTTTTTTTTTATTTCAATTAACTGGAAATTGTTGGATCTTCTGATTATACCTTAAGTGATGGAATCTAATTCCATGACCGAAAAATTGATTATAGATTAAAATAAGTTGGAGTGTCTCCACTCCACTAACTCGCAAATTTGAATTGGATTAATTAACATATATTATATTTAAATTTAATTTAATTAATCATAAATTAAAATTGATAAGTAATATTTATTAAATTAGCGCATGTTTGGCTTTTTGTTGATGGCACCAAGTCACGTGTTGGCGCGTGATTTGCAGTGTTAAAAAATTAATTCCGGTACTTTCAGCAATTCAATCAAGCTGAAATTTTATATATAGCAGTTTTATACAATTTTTAACCATGTGAAAAACTATCATTATTTTTACGGTCACTTTAAAGGAAAAAAAATCAAAACGTTGTAGGTAATGACCCTCTTCCGGTTGATTTCATTTCTCAAAAGTTGATAGAAAACTACGAATTTTGAATAATTCCCGTATACCAAATTTCATTATTCTACCTCAAACCGTTTTTGCGTAATCTTGTCTACCTACATATACACATACACACACACAGACATTTTCTCAACCTTAGTGAAAATGATCCAGGAACCTTCAAAAGGTATAAAAATTTCAAAATCTCGACATCGGAAATTTTCGTGATCGCAAAACTATCTTTGGTGAGATAGTAAAAATGAGGATTGAAATGTGAGATGACTTAACGATGATTTAATCATTTCACTTGATTAGTCCAATGTTTGATGATAATTGAATCATTTATCGCCTTGCATTGCTTTGATTTTCCCTAGTGACATCATCTCCATCATACTTTCGTAATTACAAAAAAAAAAAATATTTGAAAATGGCTTTTAATTAAAGTATAAGAATCAAAATAATAATTATTTTTAATTAGTTATTATAAATAATTACAATAAAATTTCTTTTGACTAGAAATGACATAAAAAAATCCAAAATATTTATTTTCTAAAATTGTTTTTTTTTTCATAAAATAATTAATAGCATTATACTTACATTAATATATCTTTTTTTTCAAGTTAACTTTTAACATAATATAAGTTACTTATAAATTTGTATTTATATATTTTTATTTTTTTATTTTCATATAATCACACGGAAATTCTCATTAAAGAAAAGTTTAAATAAAATTTCAAAATATGGTTTATGTAGATGTATGCTCACTTAAGAAGAAGAAGAAAACGAAGAAAAAGAAGAAGTAAAAAAAGAAAAGAAAAAAAAAAAAAAGATAAATTCCAATGGGAGAAATCGGATGTGTTTTGAAATTAAAATTAAGTTATGTGACCTGAAATTACATTACAAATAAATAAATAAATAATTATAAGGACATTTTTAATAAAAATTATATTTATTAAATTTCAAATTCTTATTAAAATAATAAAAAGAAAAAAAAATATACTTAATATGTCAAATAGGTACAAAATAAATTATAAATTATAAATTATAATAAATATGCAATACATTTAAAAGATTTTCTATTAAAATATAGAATATTTGGATGAAATGAAAAACAACTCTTTTATATATTAATGTAATTGTTTCAAATTTAGAAAGATAGAACGACCCTCATTACATCGAATACGAGTATCTACTAATTTAATTTACACACTACACTGGAAATTCTCAGTGATTAATCCATTCAGAATACTTTTAAAGGTATATATTTTGAATATTTCATTTTTGTTGTAAATTGTTTATTCATTAATGGGATATCAGGCTTTAAACCAAACAAATATTCATTAAATAAGCTGGAGTGTCTCCAATCGACTATCTCACAAATTTAAATTGGATTAATTAACCTATATTATAATTAAATATATTTAAATTAAATTATAAATTAAAATGAATAAATAATATTTATTAAACCAGCGCATGTTTGGCTTTATGTTGATGGCACCACGTCACGTGTTGGCGCGTGATTTACAATGTTAAAAAATTAATTCCGGTACTTTCAGCAATTCAATCAAGCTGAAATTTTATACATAGCTGTTTTATACAATTTTTAACCATGTGAAAAACTATCATTATTTTTACGGTCACTTTAGAGGAAAAAAAATCAAAACGTTGTAGGTAATGACCCTCTTCCGGTTGAGCTACATTTCTCAAAAATTGATAGAAAACTAAAAAATTTTGAATAATACCCATGTACCAAATTTCATCATTCTAGCTCGAACCGTTTTTGCGTATTCTTGATTACATACATACACACATACAAACACAGACAGACGGACAGAATTTTGAATAATGCCCATGTACCAAATTTCATGATTTAAGTTCTAACTGTTTTTGCGTACTCTTGTCTATATATATACACACACACACAGACATTTTTCTCAACCTTAGTGAAAATGATTCAGGAACCTTCAAAACGTATAAAAGCATCAAAATCTCAACATCGAAAATTTTCTTGATCGCAATAATACTCTGGCGAGATAGTAAAAATACATAAATTACGTCGTTATTATTAAATTATGTCGTTATTATTATTATTAATATATTATATTATTTTATATTTCAATTTCAATTTAATTAAATATTATGGAGTAAAAGATTTTTTTTTTAATTTGAAATCTCAAAATAATAAAATTTCACATCAACATTAATCGTATCAATTGAATAAGTCATTTTTTTTAATTTTATTTAAATTAAAATTATTTTTTAGTCATACATGAATTATTATTGTTGATGTAAAAGTTGTTGTTATAAAAGAATGACTGATAAAAGTTTTCATCTTTAGGAATCCAGATGGATTTACTGACTATATTCACTTTGGAAAATAATAAAAACTTAGTAGGTGAACAGGAAGAATCGAGTTTCGAGATGAATTACAAGTAAGAAAAGGTATTAGATATTCAAAATAACAACAACAACAACAACAACAACAACAACAACAACAACAACAACAACAACACATTCTTTTAAATTTTTTTAATATTTTATTTAATATACTACATATATTAAAAAAAAAGTCATTTTAAGTTAGAGAAATTACATTGTTTTTTAAATTATTGCAGTCCATGTGTTCTTTTTTATACATTTTAATCATATGGACAGAAAACAGTGAAAGTTTGTTTCTATAATGATCAATTATTATAAATTTCGAAGTCAATTTCAATAGCCACATTTAATGTTATATTTATCTTAATTTATTTTTATCTATTCAAAATTATTTTCTTAATAAATAATTTGATTTTTATTAAGAAAAATAAAATATTACTAATTGAAAGTATTTATATTAAAAAAATTAAATTAATAAATCTAAATATATACAATTTTCTTTTCTACTATCTCACCAGAGATAGTATTGCGATTATGAAAATTTTCGATATTGAGATTTTGATGTTTTTTTACGTTTTGAATGCCACTGAGTCATTTTCACTAAGGTAGAGAAAAATTTCTGTTTATGTGTATTTGTGTATGTATGTAGATAAGATTATGCAAAAACGGTTTGAGCTAGAATAATGAAATTTGGTATACGGGCATTATTCAAAATTTGTAGTTTTCTATCAACTTTTGAGAAATGTAACTCAACCGGAAGAGGGTCATTACCTACAACGTTTTGATTTTTTTTCCTCTAAAGTGACCGTAAAAATAAAGATAAATGTTTGATAGTTTTTCTCATGATTAAAAATTGTATAAAACTGCTATATATAAAATTTCAGCTTGATTGAATTGCTGAAAGTACCGGAATTAATTTTTTAACATGGCAAATCACGCGCCAACACGTGACGTGGTGCCATCAACAAAGAGCCAAACATGCGCTGGTTTAATAAATATTATCTATTAATTTTAATTTATAATTTATAATTAATAAATTTTAATTTAAATATAATATATTATGTTATTTAATCCAATTCAAATTGCGAGATAGTCGAGTGGAGACACTCCAGCTTATTTTTTAAAAAAGAATTCTATCAAGTATCCCCACCCCTAATAAACCTTTACACACACATACACACACGCACACATACACGTATGTGTATATTATACAAACATTCAAATGTTTTATGGTTACTAACGAAGAATATAATATTAAATTTATTAATGCATATGGCAGTATTTTCAAATGCTACTCTGTCTATAGTAAGTGCACTTTTTCTTTTCATAATGTCACTGAAAATAAATAATAAATAAACTTTACTTGTACATATTAAAATTTTTATCTTTTTATCATCTTTTATATAATATTTTGTGAATATATATATTATATTTAAGTATATATATATGTATATATATAAATACAAACATATTAAAATTATCAAAATATTTTTATTATACGAGTAAGTAATTATTTTTTTTTTAAATTATATATTAATATTCCCAAATATTATTCATTTAATAAAAATAAAAAATAAAATAATATATTCTTTTCACTTTTTTTTCTATTTGAATTTTTATATAAAAATGGACATTTTAGAAATTGAGCTATAAATTTTTTAAAAGGAAGTGAAATTCAATTTAATGTAATTTGATGATGATGATGATGATGATGATGAGGATGGTTATCAGTAGAAGATGGAGATATATCAGTAAATTAAAAAAATATATTTAAATAAATAAATGTTACACTTTAAAAACATAATTTACTTATAATTTATTATAAATATTAAAAAAGCCTAAACATATATCTTGTTAATTTGTCTATATTAATTCTGTACAGAAAATTTAGAATTTGAAAATGAAGAAAAATTTAATTTTTTAGGTTTTGTAATCACGAAGGATAATAATATTTGAGAAGAATTTGAGGTTTAAAATCGAAGTTGCGCCTGTTATCATGCAGTAAAGGGGTTTATTTCGTCAAAATTATTATCAAAGGAATCAAAATTAAAATATATAAAACAATTGCCGGTTGTATTATATGGGCAAGAGGCGTGGTCTCTGACTTTGTGAAACGAGAGTAGATTTAGAATATTTGGGAATAGAATTCTAGAACACTAGAAATCAAGAATAGGTGTTGATAAGACTTGCGAAAAGTCTATTTGTACGGAGACCAATTTGGAAAAAGCCGGTTAGAAGACCAAGGCCGGTGGGTGTGACATTATCGGAAGAAACTTGAGAGAGATGGGAGAATAAAGGAGTTGGATGGGTGTGTTTTAGGTTAGGGGTACTTGTGTGGAAGAGTATGGTTGCTGCGACTACAAATGACAAAGATACAGTAACTGAAAAATGTAAATGGCCAGGGGGCGTTTGGATATTTCCCTCACTATACAGAAAGCCTAGTTTACACGGGCTTAGTACTTGTCATTAGTTCAGGGATGAGCAAATACTTTTAAGCGCGGACTTTTTGAACGCCCGCCGGCCCGTTGAAAAAGTTGGCTCTTATTTTGATTTTTCATTCAATATGTCTCTAAAAAAAAGAAAAATTTTTTTTATTAGTGTTTTCGAAATACGGAAGACATTTTGAAAATTTTATTTTGGCCCGCGCTTAAAAGTATTTGCCCACCTCTGAACTAATGACAAGTACTAAGCCCGTGTAAACTAGGCTTAATTGGATAATCAACAAGATATTCTTTGAAATCTAGTCTTGTTAAAAAAAACACTTTAAATAGATAAATAAATGCAGTTTCTTTAATTTTAAATTTAAAGATTGAAGATTGAAAAATTCAGAACAGATATTGAAATTGATAACGCATCATTTTTTCTTAAATGTAGTTGCAAATGCTTCCTATAATTGAACATTAAAAGTGAAAGTAGGTATATATGATTGTATTATGCATAAAATATGTGTATTGACCAGCTGAAGGAGCGATGTTTATTTAATAAAAAAAAAAAAATGTTTGTCATCATTTAATCGGAATCAAATACAAAATTAAAAAAAAAAATATTTAATTAAAATGCATTGGTAAATAAATTATCCTTAAGTTCTCATTAAATATAATATGAAATCGTATAGTTAAAATAATAATAATAATAGATACTCAAAGGAGAGAAATTGTTAAATAAAAAACTTTTTTATTTTTTTTTATTTTTTTTATTTTTTAAATAAGCTTAATTTATTCATTTATAAACATATATACTTAATTTGTTTGTATAAAGAAATATACTCAAGTAGTAAGGAAGTTTCTATTTTACTTTACATTGTTACAAGTGCATAGTACTAAAACCTAAATGTATGAATGAGATTGAAGACCACTTGTGAGATCTTGATGATAGAATTATGTAAGATTTTTTTTTTTTTTTACAAATATATTAAAAATATTTAGTTTTAGATGAGATTTTATAAGTAGAATTACTAGTTTAATTAGTTAACATAATATATTTTATATTCTTTATTATATTTCCAAATAAAATTATAAATTTAAAATATCAATTTATACAATTTACTTATGTACTTTAGTATATTTATAATATATTATTTGTCTTCAACAAATTTCATGTTTTGCTGAATCACCAATAAAATCCCAATCTATCGTTGATAATAATAAATAAATTTCTCCTTTTATTTTTGTTTTTATTTTTAATAATGTTGTTTTATTTCATTTATTTCTAATTTAATATAGCAGGAATTCATTTTTTATTTTATAAACATATCTATAAGTAAGTAAATGGAGAAAAGAATGTAAAGAGGGGAGAAATAAAAAAAAATGTGAATTAAGCTCAAAAGAATTTGATTTACTGACTCATCGTTATGATTAGTACTTTTTCATATATATATATCCATTTGATAAATAAATTTCTTTTGCTGGAATCGATTACCTAGAACTTGGAAAAATTATTTTTAAACATTATTATATAAAAATATTTAATATAATATAACAAGTGTAGAAGTATGAAAGTGGAATTTTTTTCCCAACAGTTTTCTTCAAAAGATAGCGAAAACTAATGCTGTCTGCAAATCATAGTTCATAGGCACAAAACTTGACATGTTTGACATTATAGAATTTCTTTTTAGTGCAATTTTAATTTGATCAATTTATTTAATATAACAAGAGAAATAGTAAAAGTTATAAGAAAATTTGCAAATTGAATAAAACAAAATAAATATATTAATCTTCTAAAATCGATTTTATGTATTTATGTTAAGTAAATATTATTATTATATTATATTATATTTATATTTATAAATAAATAATTTTTATTAATATGAGATTTGATGAATGTATATAGGATGTATAGCATATATGTACTCATATTGTCTTCATAATAAAAGGTTATTCTTTTTTTTTTGTTTTCTTTCTCTTGGGGACATATATAAAAAAAGAATATTTTCTCTATGCCATTTGAGGGGAAAACTCCCCCTACTTCATCGACGCTACTGCTGATTAATAAGAATTCATCATTAATTTTAATGCTATAAAATAATCTTAATTACATTCAAAATGAAAATCTATCCTGAAATCAATATTTATGCTTCAGAATCCTTTGAAAAAAAAATTAATCGGAGCAATACAAAAGGAGTTAGTTACTAATAGTAATTAATCGCTAATAAATTACAATTAATTAATTATAATTCAATTATATTTCTTCTATACCTTCTAGGGATGGATTGAAATATCTATAAAAATTTTCAAAAGTCTATCTCAATCTAAAGATGATGAAAAATCGATTTCAATTTGTGAAAAGAGCGAACAGACAGACAGAGAGACAGACGCCAAGTGAAGTTGAGAAAAACGTTATAAAAATATACCGGTGTATGAAACTTAGGTTATTATGTATTGACAAACTTCGTCAGCTGATAGTTGGATAAATGATGCTACAGAAGCGGTCTTACTGTCTTTAAACTGACAGCCATTACCATCTATAGTGAAATTACGGTTTCATACTTCTATACCTATGTAAAGTATAATTATTTGTTTATTGTATGTTTCTATTTAATTATTAATTTATACACTCATGTCCTGATAATTGATTACTTACTTAGTTATTTTTTTTCCAATATTAATTATTAAAATAAATATGTTGGCTATACATGACAATAATTTTTTTTTATGTTATATCAAGAATATTTATATTTGCAGAATATTTCAAATTCAAATTAGAACAGATTAGAACAGTTGAAAAATTAGATATTTTATATTATCCCAAGGATAATTGTATCCATTTTTAATTTTTCACTGTTAAATGGGTAATCGTTTTAAAAAGTAAATTTTTCCAATTTATTAAAAAATGTCAAAAAGTTAGAAAAAAATCTGATGTATTAAGGGAGCCGCGGAAAAAATCCGATGTATTATGGAAGTCGCATACCGAAAAAGATTGGGAACCTCTGAGTTAAAAAAATAAATTTATTCTTCTTAAATTTAATTCTAAAAATATATCATTTTGTCTTGAATTCATTTATGTAATTGTATATATAAGTAGAAAAATTAACAGATATGAGATAAGTGAGTGTTAAATTTTAATTTTTTTTTAAAAAAAAAAAGAAAGAAATGTCTAATAAGAGAAAAAAATAAAAATAAATTGATTTATTCCTGAGCACAGACATCAGCTCACGTATTAAATGATGAAATTACTAAATAGGAGTAGAAATATTTTCATATATATATAGTATACTATTATAATCATTTTTAAGAAGAGGAGACAGGCAAGCGTAGGAGGAGTTTTGGTCTGGATTTTTGCCAAATCATGATGAGTAAATCAACGTTAAATTTCCGTCACGAGGAACTCTGACCAAACTAATAGCAACCTCATTGATCAAATTCACTTCCTTAAAAGAGTAGAGGAAATCCTGATAATTTTGAACCTCGCTCGCTCGTTCTTACAAATTATTTCCCATAAAAAAAAAAATAAATAAATATAAAAGAATAAAATAAATTTATTATTTTTAATTATTTATTATACTACAGTATTGATTATGAAAAAACTATCCTAATAGGAGTAATAAAGAACAAATAAAATTGCATAGTCAAATTAGTTTTACTATGAATATTTAAATAGCCAAAATTTCTAAATAATAGACAAGATAAAATCAATGCCAGTAAAAATGATGTAATCTATTTTCTCATTTTTTTCAACCTAAAAAAAAATGCATTTAATAATAATTTATAATTTCCAATGTTAATAATAAATTATTAAATTAATATATTAAAAAGAATAGTATCATTTAAGTAATTGTTTACAAAATGGGAAGCTTCAGGGATTCGAATGAAACTTTGCCAAAAGATTCCTATTTTAATTCCAAAGAAACTTTCCTAATACAATATTTTTCGGTCTCTTCTAGTTTACAAGATATAAATTATGAAAATTTGCATATAAATCCATTTATACATTTTATTTAACTACCTGAATTATTCATTTGGCCAGCTGAGGGCTCCACTAATTTTCTGTGTTTTTTTTAGTTCGGTTTGAATATATGAATATTAAGAAATTAATTAATTATAATTAAAAGTGAATAATTAGTGAAATAGTAAAAAAAAAACATTACTCAATGGCTACCCATTCATAATTAGTTTATTTATAAATTTTTAATAATTTTTATCTCGTAAACGAGAAGAGACCGAGAAATATAGGATAAGAAATGTTTCTTTGGAATTAAACAAGGAATCCACAGGTAAAGTTTAATCCAAATCCGTGTTGATTCCCGTTTTGTAAACAATTGCTATATAAATAATATTATAATAATAAGATTGAATTATTTAATTTATTATTTAATGCTTTAAAATCATTTTTTTTTTGCATTTCTTTTGTGTGTAATTTTATGTATGTAATAATTCTCCCTTCCATTTTGCCCATCCCATTCCGGATTTGATTATTTGATGCGTGTACCTACTTTCTTGTATTGCAAAATTCACATTTCTAAAGAGGACCATGAAACACTTGACCTCAAATTAAGAAATTTCAATTCCATATATAATTTCGGGCATTTCGTTTCAATCCTAATGTTTTTATTTTTCAATATTAGATACAATATAAGCTTAATTTTATAATTATTAGTAGAATATAATAAAATTTACTCTTCATTAAATATTATCTAATTTCAATAGCAAACACTACTATGTACTTAACTGACATTTTCAAGATAATAAAAATATTTTATTTTATTTTTTATTCAATCAAATTTTCATATTAACTAAAAGCGGCATAAACAAGAAAATAATTATCTTAAATAATTAAATACTTGCTATTGTCTAAAATTGTATAGTGATATAATACTTCAATTGTAAATGGTAAATAACATTAAGTATTACATTTCATTAAAATTATTTGTAATCTCTACTAATGTTACTAATGTAGAATAGTTTATAAATTAGCTGGAGTGTCTCCACTGGACTATCTCGCAAGTTGAATTGGATTAAATAACATAATATACTATATTTAAATTAAATTTAATTAATTATAAATTATATATTAAAATTAATAAATAATATTTATTAAATCAGCGCGTATTTGGTTATTTGTTGATGGCATCATGTCACCACGTGCTGGTGTCAGTTAACATGTTAAAAAATTAATTCCGGTACTTTCAGCGATTTAATCAAGCTGAAATTCTATATATAGCAGTTGTATACAATTTTTAATCATGTGAAAAACTCTCAAACATATAGCTTTATTTTTACGGTCAGTTTAGAGGAAAAAAATCAAAACGTTGTAGGTAATGGCCTTATTTCGAATTAGCTACGTTTCTCAAAAGTTGATAGAAAACTACGAATTCTGAATAATTCCCGTATTCCAAATTTGATTATTCTACCTCAAACCGTTTTTGCGTAACACAAATATTTTTCTCAACCTTAGTGAAAATGACTCAGGGCCCTTCAAAACGTATAAAAACATAAAAATCTCAACATCGAAAATTTTCATGGCGAGATAGTAAAAAGGATGGATAAAAGCTTAATAAATTAAACAAAAAGAAAATAAATCTTTTTTTATATAGTAGTATTTATATAAGAAACATTAAAGAAAATATTAGAATGAAATATAGATATTTTTATTTTAAATACAGAAAATTAAAGAAAAATATTCGAAAATAATTACATATCTACCTATATAAACTATCCAATATTTATAAGTAATAATAATAAGTAATAAGTAAAAATATTAAAATAAAATTAATGACTTTTTTCAACTTGTTGATTCCCATACAACGAAATTTCCCGAAAATATGTGGTTTACATTTTTCAGCTATACATCTGCATACATCTTTCTATCCATACTTATCTACCTTTACATATTTAGGTAATTAAAAATTAATCTTCTGTTATGTCTCTGGCCGATCGATAGTCAAGTTACTCTTTTCATCTTTTAATATATTTCAATATACAGTATAATAATTGAAATTATATAAAAACCAGGCACAGAACCGACCTACGATTTGAAATAAATTCATTTCCAACCAATATTACATGTTTAGACGTGTACTCAACGAATTTTGATAAAATTTAGTATATTTACTTAGTGCATCAGTAGCATGAATTCATCAACTGTTGGTGTATATTCGGAAACTGAAAGTGGTAGTTTACAAAGAATTAATTTTATATTCATTGTCGGAAAATATTTTACTTAAAATATAGTAATAATTAATAATTGAGTACTTAATTAAACTAAAAAGGAAAACCAAGATAATAACATTTAATTTAGTCATTTTATTTCAAGTTTTAAAAATATCTTTTTTTTGATACTTTATATATATAATAAGTTGTTTGGAAATTAATTTATTTTAAATCGTAGGTCGGTTCAGTGCCTGGTCATGGATCTTTTTATTAATTTTTTACTATCTCGCCAAAGATAGTATTGCGACCACGAAAATTTTCGATTTCGAGATTTGGATGTTATTATACGTTTTAAAGGTCATTTTCACTAAGGTTGAGAAAAATGTCTGTCTGTCTGTGTGTATGTATGTATATGTGTGTGTATGTAGACATGATTACGCAAAAATGGTTTGAGCCAGAATCATGAAATTTGGTATACTGGTATTATTCAAAATTCGTAATTTTCTATCAACTTTTGAGAAATTTTGCTCAACCGGAAGAGGGTCATTACTTACAACGTTTTGATTTTTTTCCTCTAAAGTGACCGTAAAAATAAAGATATATGTTTGATAGTTTTTCTCATGATTAAAAATTGTATAAAACTGCTATATATAGATTTTCAGATCGGTTGAATCGCTGAAAGTACCAGAATTAATTTATTAACACTGTAAATCAAGCGCCAACACGTGACGTGGTGCCATCAACAAAGAGCCAAACATGCGCTGGTTTAATAAATATTATTTATTATTTTTAATTTATAATTGATAATTAATTGATTTTAATTTAAATATAATATATTATGTTATTTAATCCAATTCAAATTGCGAGATAGTTGAGTAGAGACACACTCCAGCTTATTTTTTTCTTCTTGTAAAATGGAAAAAGTTAATTGAGGATTGCTGCTATTAAAAACAAAAAAACAAAAAAACAAAAATTAATAAATAATCTAATGTTTTTAATTTCCATGTAATATAATATGTATAAATGATGAAGACTTACGAAGGCAATGAGGGGAAGAGATGGACAGTGAAAGTTGACCTCATCGTCATCGTTAGTATGTAGTAGGTAGGTAGGTAGGTAGGTTGGTAGGGGCAGGCAAGATAACAAACACTCATTTCTGAGGAAGTTTAAAAATTCATCCTCCCTGTTATGTCATTGACTCGATCGGATAGTCCAGTTACTCATTTTAACTTTTATTTTTTTACTACATTCTTATATTCATTCTTAACTTATCCATCATTATTTATATTGTAGTTACTTGATTATGTTTTTTCAGGATTTATGTATTAATAATCAAAAAATAAAAATTGATTCATTTGCTTCCTCCACTCTTCACTCATCTACATTATTTCTTCACTTCATTTCGTGTTTTGTATATTTATTATTCAATAAAATGTGAAATAAATGATATCAATCATTTCATTTAAATTTTGAAATGAAAGATTACTAAGAGATTTTACAGAAAAAAATAAGAAACAAATCTTTCCAATCAATTTAAATTTCTATTCTCATTTATTTAAGTTTACATTACACTGTATTCCTTTTATCTATACTTTTTTTTATCATTATCACTTTTCAATATGTATAGGAAATATAATTATATATACCATATGTTAAAATTATTGGAAATAAATTTCCTAGTGATGAGAATTTCGGATTTTGAAAATTAGATTTAAGGAGGAATTTTTGCAAATTATTTATTATGAAACTAGTATATTGTACCTTAGTACCTTGTTCACCGAGCCCCCGCTCGGTACTTTAAATAAGCGGGAGTGTCCTCCCCTAGACTTTCCCGCATATAAATAGGAATAAAGAGTTGTGAATGAATATTTAGAATGTGTAAACTTGGTATTGATAAAGAGCCAGTTCGTATTAGTTTATTGGTGTCAAATTTGATATTTGGTAACATTTATATATATATATATATATATATATATATATATATAATATATATATAGAATAAAGTGCTACTTCCGGTTAACTGATATTTTAAATGTAAAAAAAACAGATATGGATATAATATAAATATTTTTAATTTTATTTTATTTATAATATATAAGGGCTGGCTGTGACGTCATGAAGTGCTGGGTGACGTCATATAATTTTAAATTAAGAAAAAACTAATGAAGATGATTTTTCTCGAGGATAAAACCAATACTAAGTGCATAACACGTGGAGATATGTCCTCACGTGAAATTTGATATGAAAATAACCCTTCACTTCCTCTCTTCGATCGGCAATACTAGCACTTCCGGTTTCCGGATTTGCACCAAAAGTTGATCAATTCATCCTATTGATGTATTAAGTAAATATACCAAATTTCATCAAAATCCGTTGAGCTGTTAAGGCTGTACACATCTATACGGACGGACGGACAGACATGCTAAAAATACTTTTTTCTGTTAAGAAAATGCATGATTCGTGGAGATATGTACCTAAAAATATCCATAGGTGAAATTTGGTGTGAAAACAATACCTCCCTTACTATCGTCCGTCGGTAAAAAAGAAACGCTACTTGTATAGGTAAAATGTCACTTCCGGTAGTCAGATCATGATGAAATTTGGTATCTCAATTTTTTTCATATTTGTAAATCTATATACAAAATATGAAGCAAATATCTCGAAGCAAACTGGTACTTTACTTGAAAGGTAAACGCAACCAGTGTAAGTAAAGTACCACTTCCGGTTAACCGATTTTGACGAAATTTTGATAGAAATCTACAAACTGTGAATAATATCGGTGTACCAAATTTCGAAGTCCTGGCTTGATTAGTTTTTGAGTAAATTTGCTTACAGACATTACATACATACATACATACATACATACATACATACATACATACACACAGACATAATTCGAAAAATGGTATTTTCCGACTCAGGGAGGTCTAAAACGTCAAGATCTATCGAAATCTCGAAATCGAAATTTTTGACGATTCCAATACTTCCCTTATACGAAGTATGCGGGAAAGTAAAAATTATCCCTTATGAACTAACAATATTTAAGATTAAGATTATTATTTAAAATAAAGCCAAATATATGAAACAATTTCAAATAATATAAAAGAACATAGATTAAGTAAAAAAAGTCATAAAACATACAGCCCTAAAACGTACGTATTAATGTACTGAAAGAGAGAAAAGTATGGCCTGTGGATATAACATAATATATATTTCGTAATTTGATTACAAAATATTATTAAAATAAATTTTTTTAATTTTTTTTTATTTATGTTTATAATATATTTAAAGAGCACTCTGACGTAGTTGCTGACGTCATTTAAATTTACTATATTAAATTAAGAAAAAATAAGAAAGATGATTTTTCCCGAGGCTGAAAGCAATACAGATCGATTTTTCTTTATAAAAATTATCTATAGTGTGAATTTTTCAAAACAATCCCTCGAGCGGTTTAATATTTAAAAATACAAATATTTATATATTTATATATACAAATTTTGTTAGTATAATAAGATAAGATATAATATGTATAAAATAGAATCATATTTCTGATTACATGCTTAAACTCCCACAATATTAATATATTATTTGTAAAAAAAAAACTTTCTTTCTCCTATTAGATTCCTTGATCATATTATATAAATGTAATTTTCTTAACATAAATTAACAATTTATTTATTAATTTATTTTTTTTATTTTTATTTAAAAAAAATTAATTTGCGCTTTTATACTTACATATTTTTTTTTACCACATTTATAGAAATTGTTTTGTTATCTCTTTTTTTCTCTATAATAATCATCAATTTTACTGGTTATTTTATTTCCAGAGATGAAAAGTTATTTCTTTCACAGTCGAGAATTTAAAGGAAATTATTACTACTATACTAAAGTTCAATTATATAATTTCATTAAAGATATTCATACACTTAAATTTATATTAAAAATATATTTATTAATTATGACACAAATTAAAGGTAAATCACTTCCATATACGCGTACATTTTAAAATAAAAATCAAATAAATTTAAAATTGTCGATTTATTATTTTTTTTCACATTATAAATTTTTTTATTTATTTATTTAAATTTGTCAGACTTTGTCTTAAATTGGTGATACATGAATAAAATAATAATAAAGTGAAAGTAAAAATAGCATATCTATATATTTAAATTTTATTTAATCTGTAAAATTTTAATTTTAATAATTATTAAGAGAATTTTTATTAAAAGACCACATTATTTGTATAAAATTATTTATTAAATTAAAATAATTGTACAACGTTTCAACTGCTTATTCTGCAGTCGTTTTCAAGTAACCGTACGCTTGCTCCGATTCAAGCGGACTGATGCATGTCGGGACACGTCACCTCTTATATAGGCAGTGATATTGGCGCCAATTTTTGGCTCCAATTTTTACCGCCAATTCTTAATCTCAACATGAAGTCAGCAGCAATTGTCAAAGCAAGCGTTTACAATCAAGAAGTATGATAGTGCATTATGTCTCTAAAATGAAGATACTAAATTATTTCCATAATCAAGACATATACACAAATACACATTATATTAATTATTTCTTAGATATGTGGATGATATTTTGATGATTTGGCCTCATGGTAAGGATTCTTTAGTTAAATTTGTAGAAGCAGCAAATAATTTACATAAAAATATAAAACTAAGCGTTGAATGGGAAATAAATGAAGAGTTACCGTTTCTTGATGTATTAATTAAAAAGAAACAGAATAGATTAAGGTTTGATATTTTCAGAAAAACAACTCACACCAACAGATATATCCACGCAGATTCCCACCACCATCCATCACAAAAATATGGAGTCATAAAAACACTGCACAAAAGAGCCGAAGAGATATGCTCAAATGAAAACATTAAAAAAGAAAAACAACGATTGAAGGAAGCTTTCATAAACAATGGCTTCTCGGAATATGAAATTAGGAAATTCAGTAAAACAAAAAAGACAGAAATCAAAAATGAAAATGAAAAACCAATATACAGATCACAAATAACATTACCTTATATAAAAGGAACAACAGAAAAAATAGCGTCAAAATTGAGGAAACACAACATCAGAGTAACATATAAACCTCATAAACAAATGTCTTCTCTCACCTCAAATATAAAAGACAAAATTAAAAACGAAAATAATGGAGTTTATAAGGTAACTTGTGAATGCAAAAAAGTATACATTGGTGAAACAAGTAGAAAGATTTCTACAAGACTGTCTGAACATGAGAGAGCCATTAGATTGAAACATCCAAATCAATCAGCAATTGCAGAACATGCCTTAACAACAGGACATAAAATAAATTTAGATAATGTAGAAACACTTCATATTGAAAATAATTGGTGGAAAAGAAAAATAAAAGAATCTATAGAAATTGATAATCATCCCAATAATATTAACAAAGAGGATGGATATAGACTTAATAAGATGTGGAACATAGTGTTGGATGAGTAAAATTTGTCAAATTAAATTAAATATAATTAATCTAATGTGTATTTGTGTATATGTCTTGATTATGGAAATAATTTAGTATCTTCATTTTAGAGACATAATGCACTATCATACTTCTTGATTGTAAACGCTTGCTTTGACAATTGCTGCTGACTTCATGTTGAGATTAAGAATTGGCGGTAAAAATTGGAGCCAAAAATTGGCGCCAATATCACTGCCTATATAAGAGGTGACGTGTCCCGACATGCATCAGTCCGCTTGAATCGGAGCAAGCGTACGGTTACTTGAAAACGACTGCAGAATAAGCAGTTGAAACGTTGTACAATTATTTTAATTTAATAAATAATTTTATACAAATAATGTGGTCTTTTAATAAAAATTCTCTTAATAATTATCAAAATAACCACAAAAGCTTTAATAAATTTTAATTTTTATTTAATTTTCAAATAAATGCTCATAAAAGAAAATATTTATTTGTTATTAAATACAAGTATATCAACCATTTCTATAATATTAACATACATAACGTGAAATTTTAAAATGTAGAAAAATTTAAATACTTAGGTTTTGTAATCACGAAGGATAATATAATATTTGAAAAGAATTTATAATAAATCAAGGTTCTCATACGCGTGTTATCATGCAGTAAAGAGGCTTATCTCGTCAAAATTACTATCAAAGGGGATCAAAATTAAAATTAATAAAACAATTATTTTTCTTGTATTATATGGGTGTGAGGCTTGGTCAATGACCTTGGGGGACGAGAGTATATTTAGGATATTTGTGAGAATACGATTCTTCGAAACATTCGAAAACTCTCTTGAAAATGGCTCCAAAATGGGTACCGAAACGTCGAGAAAACAATCTCACAAAAATACGTGATTATATCCCTGATAAATCTGATAGTAATATATATATATATATATATATAAAACATTTTTCAATACCATTAAGATTCACTTTTCATCAAAATAGCAGCTTAATGGTTCATTTAAACATTTTAGACAATTAAAAAAGAGTAAATGAAAAGCTACAGCCACAGCATCAACAACAACATCCACTAATTGCTTTGAACTTTTACAAATCAATTTTTTGTTTCTTCAAGATTAAAAAATAATAATAAAAAATACCTCCCTTCACCCGATAACTGAGATAAAACATAATTTTCTCTTTGTGTTTAATAATTAATCTTTTAAATTTTCAGGAAGACATTTATTTTTGATTTGTCATTTCAATTTTTGTAAATAATATGAAAGAATTATTATTATTATTATTATTATTATTAACGCTTGACGATTTGATTAAGGAACTATTATATTTTGTCTTCAAAATAACAAAAGAATCTATATAAATAAATATAAATAAATAAATAAATAATAACAAATTTTCCAAGACAATAATAATAGTAATAATCCATTGGGAACTTCCTATTGGAATTTGTGCACCGGATGACTGGAGGGGGAGGGTTATCTGTCATTTAAATTCTTTGGTGTGATCTTTACCAATCAGTTTCAGCATAATATTATCACATTTATATGTTATCAAGTAAAATTTGTCCATTTATAAAATAACTTTTTTTTAATGATCATTTATAGAAAAAATCGGGAGTGTTTCCACTCGTCTATCTCGCAAATTTTTTTCTTTTGGGACTTGAATGCCCTTCACCAGTATCTGAGCAACTTATATCACAAATTTTTTTTTTCAATCTATCTCTATCTATCTCTGTGGCTCTACGAAACTCGAAAGTTCTTGGCCGCGGCAATCACATTTCTCCAAGTGTCCCTATCCTGAGCCACAATCATCCATCCAATCCCTACCCTCTCCCATCTCCCTTCCAAGCGGACGTTTCTTACCTGATCTTCCTAGCAATATATTTTTCGCCCCCCTTTCTAGCCACGTGTCCTGTCCACCGCAGCCTTCTCGATTTTATACTTCTAACTATACCTGGAGATGCATAGAGATCATGCAATTCCTCGTTATGCAATCTCCGTCATTCCCCGGTGATCTCATCTGTCTTTGGCCCATAAATGCTTCACAGAATCCTATTCTCAAATACGCTAAATCTACTCTTGTCTCCTAAGGTCATTGACCATGCCTCACACCCATAGAATACAACAAGCAAAATAATTGTTTTATATATTTTAATTTGTATCCCCTTTGATAATACTTTTGACGTGATAAGCCCCTTTACTGCATGAAACGAGGCGTTTCCCGATTGTAACCTCGCTATAAATTCTTCCCGAAATAATAATATCTATTAATTTCAAATTTGTTAAAAATTTTCATTATATAATTAAATTGATTAATTGATTTAATACTAAGATTTCTTTTTTTTAAATGACGATCATGAAATTTATACTTCATTGTGTCTTCTAAAGTAAGATATCATGGAAATAATTTATTCAAATATTTTGTGCAACACAGTAGTAGATGGTTCGAGATGATAGCTTGAAATTCGGCTATTTAGAAGACATGTTTATGTGATGATGTGCGTTTAATATTACAACAAATAACCAAGAAGATTTCATTAATAATGAAGCATAAATTATTGAAAAAAATGAGGAAAAAAAATACCGAAGAATTTATATGAAAACTATCTTAAAATTGTTTAATTTTATAATTGTCAAAACTAAAGGCACATAAATTTTAATAAAAATAAAATCATAATTTAATTTATTTTAAAAAAGTTATTATTATGTTGTATTATTATTAGATCTTATATAATATATGTATTTATATTAAATGTGTTGATTGAGATTTATAATAATACAAACAAATATTCTTTAAATCTTATTTAAATTGAAGGACAATTAAAGAAAGATATATTATTATTGCGAGTATTAAAAAAACATATCTACATGTAGAAAGTTCTTGGTCGCAGCAACCATTTCTCCAAATATCCCTACCCTGTTTCACAACCCTCCAAACTCTACCCTCTCCCACGTCCTTCCTATATTATCCACCCACCGCGTCCTTGGTCTTCCAAGCGGACGTTCCCCTAATAGTCTCCCCACCAATATATTTTTCGCCATTCTTTCCTCTCCCATTCTAGCCACGCGCCCTGCCCACCGCAGCCTTCTCGATTTTATAATCCTAACTATGTCTGGAGATGCATAGAGGTCATGCAGTTCTTCATTAAGAAGTCTCCGCCATTCCCTCATCACCTCCTCTTTCTTTGGCCGATAAATGCTGCTAAGGATCCTATTCCCAAATATTATAAATCTACCCTCGTTTCCCAAAGTCATAGACCACGCCTCTTGCCCATTTAATACAATCGGCAATTGTTTTATATATTTTAATTTTGATCCCCTTTGATAATAATTTTGTCGAAATAAGCACCTTTACTGCATGATAACACGCGTTATCCGATTGCAACCTCGATTTATTAAAAATTCTTCTCGAATATTATTATCTTTCGCTATTACAGAGAACCTAAGTATTTAAATTTTTCTACATTTTCAAATTCTATATCTTGTATATTAAGATTTTGTGTGTTAATATTATTCCTCTATGTTACTAAATACTTTGTCTTAGCACTATTAATTTCAAGCCCGACCTCTTTTCTTGCTTCGATTAATTTTGCTACGCTATCTTTAATTAAACTTACCGAATCTCCTATTATATTTAAGTCGTCTGCGTAATCTAATACTTGAATTTTTTTTTTGTTTAATTGAATTTCGTTTGATTTTTCCCCAATTACATATTCCAATACTAAATTAAATGAAATTGATGATAATGCCTCTCCTTGTTTTAACCCATTTCGAATTTCGTAAATTTCTGACATTTGATTCCCGCATCTTACTCTTCCTGTACTACCTTCAAGACAAATTTGAATCATACGTACTAATTTTTTCGGAATTCCCATTAAAGTAAAAATTTAAAAAAGTTTTTCCCGGTGTATTATGTAAGTCATGCGTTTCTAAAGTGAACAGACATTTCTTTTTCTAATATCTGTCTCAATGAAATGAATCTCTGATCAATTTGGCCTGAACACGCATCTAATTCTCCTAATACTTCCTCTGCATATGGTCGTAATGTTATTTAAATAATATTCGAGAGAATCTTATACGATGTCGTCAAAAGAGATATTCTCCTGTAATTATTGCAGTTGCTTCTATTTTCCTTTTTAAAAAGTGGGATAATAACTGCCTCCTGCCATTCTAATGGAATCTTTTCCTTATGCCAGATCAAAAGAACTATAATTTATGCCTACACTCTACTAAAGGATTTCCTCCATATTTTAATAATTCTGCTGAAATCCCATATATTCCAGCTGCTTTATTTTTTTTAAATCCAATACATACAACATAATGTTACTCAGGTTGGAGAAACATTAGACACTAGAATTATAATCTAATAATAAAAGAGAAAAATACAATTACTTTATAAAATTAATTGCATAAATGCCTTATATCTACAATTAATGTTTCATTTATTTATTAATATCTCGCCAGAGATTTTGATGTTTTTATACGTTTTGAAGGTTCATGAATCATTTTCACTAAGGTTGAGAAAAATGTCTGTGTGTGTGTGTGTGTGTATGTAGACAAGATTACGCAAAAACGGTTTGTGAGCTAGAATAATGAAATTTGCTATACGGGCATTATTCAAAATTCTTAGTTTTCTATCAACTTTTGAGAAACCTACAATGTTTTTTTTCCTCTAAAGTGACCGTAAAAATAAAGATATATGTTTGATAGTTTTTCACATGATTAAAAATTGTATAAAACTGCTATATATAGAATTTCAGCTTGAAAGTACCAGAATTAATTTTTTAACACTGCAAATCACGCGACAACACGTGACGTGGTGCCATCAACAAAGAGCCAATCATGATGAGTTGATAAATGTTATTTATTAATTTTAATTTAATTTTAATTTATAATTAATTAATTATAATTTATTAAATATCATTTAAATATAATATATGTTAATTAATCCAATTCAAATTTGCGAGATAGTCGAGTGGAGTGACTCCAGCTTATTTTCTTTTAGAAATAGATAAGGAAATTTAACATATCTTTAAATTTTACAAAGTTGTAGTGTTCTTTGTGGACTTACATGACTGTAACATTCGTCTTTAAATAATTATGTTTATTTTATTTTCTACCTCCTTTTTTTATGTAATTTTTGAATAAACGATCAAAACATACATTCTTCAATCTTAATGATTAAATTGAATTAATAAAAAAGAAAATAAAAATGTTTTTTTTTTTATTATTATTATTTCTCATTGCTCATTTATTTTGTTTTGTTTAATAATAAATTAATTTTTATATTTACATTGAAAATTTATGATAATATAAAAATGATTACTTAAATCAATAAAATAATTAAAAATATTTTATTTGTATATACAATTTGAATTCAACTAATTAATTGATTCTATATTGATTCATGGATTCTGAAAAACATAAAGAATTCCTTAAATGTTATTTATTTTTGTTTTGTTTTGTTTTTATCATCATTACATTACTTGATTTTATTTTATGTAATGTATCGATGGATGGTAGTGCTAAGAAAGTAAAATTCCTATTACATAATCTTACAATTAATTAATAATTGTAATTTAGTTGTGTGTAAAATGAAATGAATGGATTCGTTTTGTTCCGAGGGCCAATTTCTCCAAATGCGCGTTTGCCTTTCATCTTTCACTTTCACCCAAGGCCGACAATCTGGAAAAAAAAAATAAAAGAATCAAGAGTCTTGCTGGTGTCGACCTGCGAACACATCGATCCACCTTCTTGGAGAAAGATGAAACAGTTAGACGAATGAGAGACAGGGGGGAGGAGAAGGGGGAGTGGGCAGGGGGAGGGGGAGAGAACTTATGCGTCCACTTTCCCTTTTTACCTCCGCAGGGCCACCAGAGTGATCATCGATCATCATCATCTCTCTCTCCATTATGCAGGTGTGGGATCAATTTCCTCCCTGCTCTTCATCCCCTCCACTCAACCATTCACCTTCCTATCTAATATCCGATGCACTTGAAGTATGGTGTAATTTCTATTATGAATAACAAACCCACTGAACATTGTCAAATTTTAGTTCATGGGAAAAAGAAATAATTCTTTTTATTTCAGACTAACTAATTAAAATTTATACACTAGCAATCTTAGAAAATTTATATATATACGAGGGTGGGGTGAAAAACGATTTTTTAAAATTTTTTTTTTTTTTGCTATATTTTTCAACATAATCTCCATCAACACTGATACATTTCTCATAATGAATTAATTAATTTAATTAATTCATTAATTAATTAATTTAATTAAATTTAAATCTCATCAACAGTTATGACTCGACTCAAAAATTCGTTTGGATTACGTCTACTGCGCCAAATTGTCGGTAGAAATGGTTTTTCGAAACAGTTATCGGTCTAACGTTAGCAAACGCGGCACTTACTTTTGAGTTATTTTTAGCTTATATTACAGCTTATTAGACAAATCATTTTACAGTTGTCACACTCAGAAGAGAATTTGGAATTATTATTATGTAATATATTATAATATGTATATTATATATATATATTCCTACTACATTATAAGGTAATTATTTACAAAACGGGAATCTCCAGGGATTAGGATGAAACTTTACCTTTACAAAACTAGAGAAGGAAATTGACTGAAACTTTGACAGTAGGCTAGTAAAAGAATGTACTACATGATGGTAAAACAATTTTGTGATAGCAGCGCCATCGAACGGCGAAGCTAAGTGCTTGTTGAATGACCCTCGAATCTATCTATCTATCTATCTAAATATATCTATCTAAATATATCTATCTAAATATATATATATATATAGAGAGAGAGAGAGAGAGATAGATAAAAGATAAAAAAAAAATATTAAAAATAAATTAATTTTAATTACCTTAAGAAAATTTTATTTACATATCGTTATAATATGTAAATGTAGGATGTACAATAAAACGATTTTAAAAGATATAACTTTAATTTTAATATCATTCAATCATTTTATTAGTAAATTATTATTTATAAATCAATAAATTAATATATAATAAATTATCGTGGCCGTTAAACTGATAGGGATGCCCGATTTTAGAAAAAGAATTATATAAATTTTTTAACACACAAAATAAACAAAAAATAAAAAATTTTTATTTTTTTTTTAGATCAATAATATTTATTCGCAGAGTACTTGTTTTGAAATATATTAACACTAAATTATTCTGATAATATAGCTACTATTTTTACTATTAAACAAGAAATCACTGTTGTGATAAGGAAAGCCATAAAAAAATTTACTGTAAACATATCTAGGAAAACTAAATTTTATTTTTATTAAAGGAGCCTGAAGATTATTATAGAAAGTTGAGAAACTATTATTAAAAATAATTTTTTAACTAACAAATTATTTTTATAGTTATTTAATTATATTTAATATCATTATTAGTTTTTTATTAATTTAAAATAAGAAATTTAAATGACGTCAGCAACTACGTCAGACAGCTCTTCCTTAAATATAAAATATCATAAATATAAATAAAATCAAATTACGAAATATATATTATGTTATATCCACAGGCCATACTTTTCTGTCTTTCAGTGCATTCATGCCTACGTTTAAGGGGTGTATGTTTTATAACTTTTTATTTTAATTTATGTTCTTTTAAATTATTTGATCGGCGGCTCAGTGAACCAGGTACTAAATAAATAATATAAAATAATAAGAACATATTGTATGGTACAACAAAATATGTCCTCCCTTTATCGAATACCTATTGCTTTAAAAAAAAATATGCCAATAGCTTCTTGATTGAGTGAAAATCCAATTTTTTTTTTAAATTTATTAAGCAATTTGTCTCGCTGATCACGGACGTAATTGAATGGTTGAAAGTGCTATTCTTTTTGGCACTGATTACCGATTTGTTTCAATCGGATATATATCTCAGTGTCTCTCGCCCTTGACCATCAGTCACAGTTAGTCAACGAATGATCGATAATCTACATATACGTACACTGTCGTAATGTCATCCAGGTTTCTTTTGGTATTTACATTTATATATATATAATAATCAACTAAATAAGCATATTTATTTAATTTTTACTTTATTCTATTTATCAAAAATAATAATTTGAAACATTTAATTTTGTTTTAAATTTTTTCTTTTATTTGTATTGTTTTCACAAGCATATGTTTTATTAGATAAATTATATATGTTATTTATTATTATGATTATAAAAATAAATACATTTTTATTTATTGTATAATTTTTGTTAATTATTTATTGGATATATATTTTTGAAATAAATTATACAATATATATTTATATATAAGGCGCCATTGGGTGTGTGGGTAGCGAACCTGCCTCACATTCACATGGTCCCGGGTTCAAGTCCCGGATCTGGCAAGGGAATTTCCCTAGCTGGGGTCTATGGGACGGAGTCAACCCAGCCTCCGGGAACAACATTGGGGAAAAGTTACTTGATAGCGCCTCCGATCAAGAAAATCAAGGTAAAGGTTGAGAGGACCCGTTCTACTGATCATAGAACACCTCATTCATATAACCGGCTTGATAGGCGTTGTCCTTGCGTAGGACGTACAAAGTCAGAGGTTTTTTTTTATATATATTTATATATATATATATATCTTAAGGGAAAGAGAGAAAGAGAGAGAGACATTTATATATTTATTAAAACTCTTTTGTGGTTTTTATAATTTATTTGCTGAATAAAAATAAATAAAAAAAAAATTAATAAATAAATAAATAATTTAATAAATTATACAAATATGTGGTCATTTAATAAAAGTCCCTTTCATGTATTATACAAAAAGAGATGTAAAAAGATATTTTATTTTTTATTTTCTATTTTCTATTTTATTTATTTATTTTTGTTTTTTGTTTTTTTTCAGTTAATTGGATTGTATATGATGATATTATTTACAGAAGCTAGTTTTCCAAAAAAAAAGTATGTTTAATTATTTTTATTTTAATTATTATTTTAAATGATCTAATTTATTTGATTTGTGTTTTTTTCTTTAATATTTTAATAGAATCGTTGTACACCAAGTGAATGTTAATCCGATTTTGGGACCAGCAAAGGAATTTCGTTCACGATTAGTATGGAAGAAGGTAACTAAGTGGATTGTATTATTTTTTTGAGCCAACTATTTTTATATCTATAAAATAGATTTGGGTGTCGGCCATACAATTGAATTACATTCAATCACATACGAATTCATTGCAAATTTATTATGTGCCATATACATTCTAAATAACCTGAACTAATATCAGTATACATATATAATATAAGATATATTAGATACCAAAAAATTACATTATATCGTTATAAATTCTAATTACTTATATTACAAATTATTTTTTTTTAAAATACATTTTTTATTTTAATTTTTAATGGTAATTGTTTGTGAGATGTTTGTGAAATGAGAAGCTTCAGAGATATGAATTAATCTTTGCCAGTGGATTCCTTTTTTAATTCCAAAAAAACATTCCTTATACAATATTTCTAGTTTTCGAGATAAAAATTATTAAAATTTGCATATAAATCCATTTACATTCCATCATGTTTCATTCATTTAACCAGCAGAGGAATCCACTAATTTTCTGTTTTTTCAGATCTGTTTGGATATAGAAAAATTAAAAAATTAATTAATTAAATAATTTTTCTATATCGAAACCGAATTGAAAATTACTGAATAAGTGAATAATTAGTGAATTAGTGAATAAAACATGATTAAATGGCTAGTTGCTAGTTTATCTGTCAAATTTTAATAATTTTTATCCCGAGAAATATTTCATAAGGAAAGTTTCTTTGGAATTAATAAAGAAATCCACTGGCAAAATTTCATCCAAAACCCTGAAGATTCCCGTTTTGTAAACAATTTCCTCTTTAATATATTATATATATAAATATAAATTAAATTCATAAAACAAAATTTATTTCTAAATGCACTTTAGTAGAATAATTTTTTCTTTTTTTTTTAAATTAAACAAAATTGAATTTTATTCAAAACAAAAATAAACAAATTATTGGTTGTTTCAGTGAAAGTCCATACCTATGATTGATACATATAGATAGTAATATACTTATTTAAGTATTGGCAATTGGTAAAAAAATTTATTATTATTATTATTATTATTATTATTTTAATGAAAAAAAGATGAATTTACTGATTGATGAGTTTGAATAAATAATAAAATGAAGGAGATGTCTCTCTCAATTACACTGCATCGTCATTCGAAAATAAAGATTTCACTTTTTTAGTAGTAGATGATGTATAGAATTATTTTAATACACTTGCCTCTTTAATGAAGGATTATTTTTTTTCTTTTTTCTTTTTTTTTTATTCCTTTCATAATCAAAAAAATGAGAATGGAAAAAAATCTTTGAAATGATAATGAATTTATAAATTCTTGTAATTTTATATTTTTATTGAATTAATAAGCATGATATGTGTGATTGATATTTATTAATCTATGAAAAAATATTCTATTGAACAAATGAATTAATAATTTATCATAATTAATAATTAAATATATTTTCATTTAATAAATTATTTATTCTTTGAGTTTTTATGGCACATTACCTACTTTACTTTGTTATTTGATTTTTTTTTCTTGTTTAAACTAATTTTATATTTTTATTGTAGAATGTAAAATTCATTAATAATATAAATTTGTATGTGTATTATGGATAGACGATAGGAAGGGAAGGTATTGTTTTTACACCAAATTTCACATGTGGAGATTTTTACATATCTCCACGAATCATGGCATTTTGTTAATTTTACCATGATGTCTGTCCATCTGTCAACGGATGTTCAACTAATTTTGATAAAATTTGTTATATTTACTTAATGCATCAGTAGCATGAATTCGTCAACTTTTGGTGGTGTATATCGGGAAACCAAAAGCGGTAGTTTACAAATTAATAATTTTATATTCATTGTCGGAATTTTTTTATTACATTAAACTAACTGGTGAAATAATATATATATATATATATATATAATGTTAATTTTAATTATTTTTAAATCGTCTGTCCGTTCTCTGCCTGGCCAAAGCTCATTTTTTTTTAATAATTTGGGGTTTTTGTATTTTTCTTATTCATAAGTAAATAAAATAATTTTTTTTTCTTTTTTTAATTGCTTTCATATAATAAATATTCATTCAACTTACAATATATTTATAAGAGATATTTAATAAATTTATGACAAGATGTGTTTATGTTTAATATTAATAAAATTATCACATATCCATAAAGAAAATAAATATTATAACATATTTTTCTTTTGTTTTTAAATCAAATAAGAATATGTACTCTTTATTTTTATTTCTTTCATCGATGAATAAATTTGTTCATTAGAATTTACACGTGCATATTAATGAATATTAATAAAAGTAAACTTTTTAAAATATTTTAATTATATATACTTACTTATACAAAGATGGAAGGTAATAATGATTATAAAATATTAATTTAGGAAACTCTCTAAAGAAAAACTTTTAAGAAAATAATAATAATAGCTAATAATTTATCAATTTTACCATAAAATTATAATTCCGTCATAATAGGTTGGGGAAAAAGAAATCCATTATTTTTACGTGAACTTCAAGACTTTATTTAACATGTTTTGCATTGTCCGATTTAGGTCAAATATGCACCATTTTGTTCTATAATTTGTTGCCATTTTAATGGTAGCTTCATTATGCCTCTCTCATAAAAGTCTTGGTCCTTATTAGCGAAAAACTCCAGCAATTGATTTTCACACTCTTCCCTTGATGCCAATTTCTTATCACTAAAACACGCTTTGACCACGATCGCTTTCGCATAATGTTGTCGTATGTGACCCATTTCTCATCCCCAGTCACCATCCGTTTAAGAAATGGGTTGATTTCATTACGTTTGGCCAAGGCTTCGCAGATGGAAATTCGATCCATCATGTTTTTTGGTGTTAATTGGTGTGGCACCCAAACATCAAGCTTTTTTTTAAACCCAGCTTTGTGCAAATGGTTTAAAACTGTTTTGTGGTCGATCTTTAACTCCTGGGCGATGCTACGACTACTAACATGCCGGTCCACTTCGATGATTTCAGTGACTTTGTCGACATTTTCGACGACGGGCCTGCCTGTGCGAGGGGCATCCTTAACGTCAAAAATACCCGAACGGAATCGACGAAACCAAAATTGCGCGTAATTAGCTGTTACAGTATCGGGACCATAAACACTATTCACATTTTCAGCCGCCTGACTTGCAATTTCGCCCTTATCAAAGAAAAACTGTAAAATGTACCGAATTTTCTCTTTGTTGACTTCCATCTTTAACGCCGTGTAACTCAGAACTGAATGGACAAAACAAAAAACTGCAAACGAATTCTTTTAGTGCGAACGGTTACCTTGACAACGAGCATAAATTTGAAATTGTTTGATCGATAATTTACGAGATATCGATCACTACAGCCATCTACCGAAAAAATAATGGATTTCTTTTTCCCCAACCTAATATGAAGCGCGAAAGTTAATATAATAGTAGTATATTCTATTATATGGTTTTTACCATCAATTAAACCTATTCTTTTTTTTACTTTAATTAATCTATCCCAGGTATACGTTGTTATTTTGATTATAATTGGTAATTATTAACAAAACGGGAAGCTTCTGGGATTTGGATGAAACTTTTTCAGTGTATTCCTTTTTTAATTCCAAAGAAACTTTTCTTATATAATATTTCTCGGTCTATTCTAGTTAACGAGATAAAAAAATTTTATTTTTACTTTAAGTTTGACAGATTAGCTGGCTATGAACGTCGAAATGTGCAACCATAAAATAATGTTTTATTGACTAATTCTCTAATTATTCCCTTATTCACTAATTTTCGATTTTTCGGTTCGGTTTGGATATAGAAAACTTATTCAATTAATTAATTTTTTAATTTTCATATATCTAAACCGATTTGAACCCCCCTCCCCCCAAGAAAATTAGTGGAGCACTCTGCTGGTTAAATGTATAAAACATGGTAGCTAAATAGAATATCAATGGATTTATATGCAAATTTTAATTATTTTTATTCCCTAAACTAGAAACCACCAGGAAAAATTGTAAAAGGAAAGTTTCTTTCGAATTAAAAAAGGAATCCACTGGCATAGTTTCATCCATATCCCTGAAACTTCCCGTTTTGTATATACCTACCGTTTACCATATACATATATATCTACATGGTGCGCAAGTTTAAATTATTTTAATTATTTTTATTCCCTAAACTAGAAACCACCAGGAAAAATTGTAAAAGGAAAGTTTCTTTCGAATTAAAAAAGGAATCCACTGGCATAGTTTCATCCATATCCCTGAAACTTCCCGTTTTGTATATACCTACCGTTTACCATATACATATATATCTACATGGTGCGCAAGTTTAAATTATTTAAATTATTTTTATTCCCTAAACTAGAAACCACCAGGAAAAATTGTAAAAGGAAAGTTTCTTTCGAATTAAAAAAGGAATCCACTGGCATAGTTTCATCCATATCCCTGAAACTTCCCGTTTTGTATATACCTACCGTTTACCATATACATATATATCTACATGGTGCGCAAGTTTAAAATATCGTTATTTTTTGTCAAGAGATGGCACATAAAAGCTAGTGAAGTATATACATATCATACCCAAAATGCCATTTTTTTGGTAAGACAACCCGTCAAATTCAAAACGCCATATTCATTTGGTTGTTTATAAGTTAATATACATAGCATACTTCTTTTTCCGTGTTAAACCAAATAAAGAAAATATATATTATAACTTAATTGTATAGCAAACCTGCCTCACATTCACATGGTCCCGGGTTCAAGTCCCGGGCCTGGCAAGGGAATTTCCCTAGCGGAGTCAACCCGGGAACAACATTTACTTGATAGCGCCTCTGATCAAGAAAATCAAGGTAAAGGTTAAGAGGACCCGTTCTACTGATCATAGGACACCTCATTGATAGAACTGGCTTGATAAGCGTTGTCCTTGCAGTCAGAGGTTTTTTTTATTATTAAAGTCTGGTAGTAGTACTGGAAGAGTATAATACTACTGTACTTCGTTTTTTTTATTTTTTTTTAAATAAATCAATAAATACATATATAAAAGAATTGAGAATTATTTTTATTTATTTATTTGTTTTTTTTTGTTTGTATGTAGGTATGTAAACCAGAATGGCGTAAAGTTTGGGTTTCGGATTGGGAACCGACTGGTCCATCTTCGCAACCGCCACATGTTGATCCCTATGAACTTCAAGGAGGAGGTGGAGGTGGTGGTGGTGGAAATGATGAACATTATTCCACCATTTCGGGTTCTAGTCATGACACGGAATGGGATCCAGCTGGCCTCATGTGGGACACAACCGGACCATCACCTCAATATGTAAAAAAAAGATACTTTCTTAACTTTTCAATTTTCAAATTTACAATATTACAATATAAATAAATAATTGTAATGTTTTTCTTCCAGGGTCCACCGTCGTCATCCAAAGGATGGAAACAAAATGGTGGTTCAGGAGGAAGACCACAGCACTGGGACTGAAATACTACATCAATAAAATTTATATTTTCAGTATTAATATTAATTATGATTTTATTTTTATTTTAAATTTTAATGAATAAATATTTTTTACTTTTTTTACATTTTTCTTTATTTTCTTTTTTTTAATTTTTAATTTTATTTTATAAATTTACATTAAATTAATTAAATTAAGAATGAAAACTTTAATTCTTACATCTACATAAATAATATTTATAAAAATATTTATTTTTTCTATTCAAACTAGAATAATTATATTAGATTTAATCTAAAAGAAATAATGAGAGAAAGTCAATATTTCTGCCATCTAAGTTTCATTTTTGAAACTAATGTTTATCTTCATTACTTCCTTTTTATCATATATCATATATCATATATAAAATTTATAAAAATACATATTCCAATTTAAATTTAATAGGTCTTCTTCATTATTCTAAACAGATAATTATAGAATATTAATTAATTGCAATTTGCTATACAATTTTATTTAAATTTATTTTTTATTTTTTTGCGTTGAATGAATAATTGAGTTTTGCTCTCCTAGGTGGCACCACTTTTCAGATAGATTCATTCCTAATAAAATAAATAATATTTAAGTTAATTTAAATCAATTAAATTTTAATAGTTATATATAATTAACAATTGGCACAAATTCAATTGTATATAGAAAATTTCAGCTCACTGGAGTGCTATAAAGTGTAAAAAAAAAATGTTTTTTAATTTTGACCCATACATATCATATAATAAATAGGTTTTTACAATTGGTTTAGATAGAAAATCATTAAAAATAGTATATGTTTATTTGTCATTATAATTCAGAATAAAATTTTTGAATAAAATATAAAAAATTGTTTTTTTTAAATAAATAACAATTACTTGTACTATATAGTAACTTATATATAGAGTTGTCTGTTTTTTTTTATAGATACGAAATATATTATTCAATACTCTTATATAACTTATTAAATAAAATTTTTATTGGAATATTTGTACAAATGCCATATAATAATATGATAATATAAATTAATAATATTAATTTATTGAATTATTAATTAAATTATTTATTTAATATTTTAATTAGTTTTACAAATTTAAGAGATTATACTTATATAAATATATATTTGGATTGAAGAAAATATTATTATTTTGTTTTCAAATTAATTAATTTATTATTAAGTATATTATTAAGAATAAAATAAATTAATTACTTTTGCTAAATAGAGGTACTATATCATTTTAAATGTAAATACTGTTATAGAAAGAATTTGTTTATATTATTATTTATATATACGATATACTATATATATAATTTTTCTTATAATAATTTAATTTTCATAATTTAGAGTTTAAAATGTATACAAATAAATAATAACTATATTTTAATAATTAATATAATATATTCTTAATAAATAAAAATATCTTCTACCAAAATGTGTATTTATTTATTTATTTATTTATTTATTCATTCATTTATTGGGAAATATTAAAGATTGCCTCTGTCAGCCTGGTCCTGTTCGATGGCTTCAAATAACGCTTTGAAATTTCCTGCTCCAAATCCCTACAAAAAAAAAAAAATATTTTTTTATTATCTACTATCAAATGATAGTTGAGTAATTTTTTTATGTTTAATTTTTTTAAAATTTTTTTACAATGTTATGTAGCTATATTACGTTATGTTAAATCATTGATATTGACATTTGATATAAAAATAATCAAATTTAACATGATAAAATAAAAAGTGATTTTTCTATTGTATTTTCATCTCCACTCTATTAATTATATTAATTTTGTATGTCTTTCTCTCTCTTTTTTTTCTCTCTCTACTAGATAAACTGTAATAGAAAATTTTAAAGGAAATTTTAAAACTTACATTATGATTATGTCTTTGTATCACTTCCAAAAATAGAGTTGGTCGATCTTGCATATTTTTTGTAAATATTTGTAATAAATAGCCATCTTCATCATAATCAATAAGAATATTTAATTTCTAAAATTAAAAATTTATTCAATTAAATTTTTAATTATTATTTGATTTGATTATTTTTTGAATAATTATATATGAAATATTTATTATATGAAAATATAAATAAATAAATAGAAATACCTCAATCATATCTAAATCTTCTTTAATCATTACTTTAGAATTTTTCAATTGTTCTCGTAATGTTTTATAATAAATTTGTGGAACTTGAAGAAATTTCATTCCTCTTGCTCTTAAATTACTTATCTATAATGAAAACAACATAAATAAATAATAAGTTTTATAAAAAAAAGAAAAAAGTAAATAAACTATAATATTTGAGTCTTATTGCTTCACGAAAAACGTTGCATAACTTCCATGTAGGATTCCTTTATTCTTTTTTAAGTAAAAAATCGAAGAAAATAAAAAAAACGTGACTAACTTTTTCAGTTGTCAAAAATAAACTACTAATCCAAAATGGCTGATAATGTCAACATATGAGAAACATACATGTACCAATATAACAAAACAAAAAATTGCACACAGCCCGCGAAAATTCAAAATTCACCTTTTCTTTTCAACAGACTTTGTATATTAAATTAAAAAATTTACATGAACGAATTTATAATTCAAATTTTTTAATCATTAAATTCATTATTATTAGATATTACTTATCCTGAATTTTGAATCTCTGTTAATGTTTTTTTTCAACCAATTTCAGTGTGTACTCCACCCTGATGATGCACCCTATTCTCATTCTCATATAATATATTTAAGAAATTAATAAGATCGATAAATTGATAAGTTTACCGCTTCAATAATATTTCTTGTATGAAGAGCAATATGTTGTACACCGGCACCACCATAATAGTCCACGTATTCTTGAATTTGACTTTTCTTTTTACCATTCGCTGGTTCATTGATAGGCATCTAAAAATATATATTATATCACACAATTTATCTACATAATAAATATTTCAAATTGAATTTTTCGACTATTACTTTAATAGTTTCTTCATAATTTGCCATAACAATGGATCGAAGTGCCGAATATTCTGTATGAATTTGTGAATCATCTACTGACCAAAATCGATGAAATAAAAGTATTTTTTGATACCAAGCTGCTACAGATTCCATTTGAAGATCAGGTTGATTACCCACTACATGATCAATGATATCTAAATAACAGGATGGTCTATAAAACAAAAACAAATCAAATAAAAATGAATTAAAAAAATCTACCAGCTTTCATAATATTATAAAATTGAACAAGTAGAAATGAATTATTATTATAAATAAAAAAATAATAAAAAAAATTACAGTGTTTTGCAGAGATTATCTTCATGCGGTTGACATTTCACATAGCCAGGTAAAAAGAATCCATTATAATTACCTCGCTCCACAAATGTATGAGTCGTATCACCATACTAAAACAATAACAAAATAAGTTGACCTGTGGCTAGGCTCAAAACCGACCGAAACAATTTCCAGCTACAGAAACAATTTCAAATAATTAAAATGTAACTATTAATGCAATAAAAAACAGATATGGACATAACATAAATATTTTATTTATAATATGTAAGGAGGCGCTGGCTGTGGCGTCATGAAGGACTGGGTGACGTCATATAATTTTAAATTAAGAAAAAATTAATGAAGATGATTTTCCCGAGGATAAAACCAATACAAAGTGCATGATTTGTGGAGATCATACTGATGCATTAAGTAAATATACCAAATTTCATCAAAATCCGTTGACCCGTTCAAGCTGTACACATCTATACGGACGGACGGACAGACAGACAGACATGATGCTAAAAATACTTTTTTCTGTTAAGAAAATGCATAATTCGTGGAGAGATGTAAAAATCTCCACATGTGAAATTTGGTGTAAAAACAATACCTCTCTTACTATCGCTGGTCGGTAAAAAACAAAGAACAAATAAAATAAAATAAAATATAATAAGTATAATAAGAAAGAAAATTTACCGTTTGAATCGTGGCCATTCGTACTTTGCCCATATGATCTTTTTCTTCCCAAATCTCTTTAACAATTTTAGCACCACGCTCTTTAGCCTTTTTAAAAATGGAATTGAGATCTTCAACATGGAATGCCACATCTTTAACACCATCACCGTGTTTCATCAAATGAAAACCATGACTTTTATGATTTGGTTCATAAGCAGACATAAATTGGAATATAATCTAATATAAAATAATAATAATTCAAAAATATTTATAAATAAAATACAAAAATAAATATTAAATGAAAAATACAATTGATTATTTTTGTTTACCTTGTTTTGTTTAACGACATGACAGGCAAATTCACGATTTCCAGTTTCAAGACCCGCATAAGCAAGCGGCTCAAATCCCAATCTCGTACAATAATAACTGGCTGCCTAAATAAATAAATAAATTGTTAAAAATCACAATAATAATAATGAGAAGAAGGGAAGAAGTAGAAAATAAAAATTAAATTATTTAATTAACTTTTATCATTGAAAGTGAATGGAGTATAGTCAATTTGGTTGCATATAATTTAGGAGAATATAATATTCATATAATCTGACAATAAAATAATAAATTTATAAAATATGCCTAAATAAATAATAAATTATTAAAAATCACAAAAATAATAAGAAGAAGAAGAAGAAAAAGAAGAAGAAGAAGAAAATAAAAATTAAATTAAATTATTTTTTAAACTTTTATCATTGAAATTCAATTTGGTTGCATATAATTTAGGCGAATATAATATTCATATAATTTTACAATAAAATAATAAATTTATAAAATATGAGTAATTAAATAAAAAAAATAATAATTATTTACCTGTTTTGCATTGCCCACCCAAAGTGTGATGTGATCAAAATTTAAAAATCTTCCACTCTCCGGCTGAAAAAAGTTATTTGTATTTATTGAAAAATCAAAAAACAAAATACAAATTAAAAATAAATAAAAATAAAAATAAAATATGTATATTATTAAATAATTAATTTATTAAAAATAAAAATAAATTAAATATTTATTTACCTTTGGCCCTTTATCTGTATAACTGGTCTGAAATAAAAAGACAAAAATGAAAAAATAAAAATGAAAAAAAATTTAAATATTAATAGTCACAATTAAATATATTAAATTGATAAATTTGAATACTATATTAATATAAAAAAAGATTTACAAATTTACCATTTTAGTTTAATAGTTTCTTGTATAACGACTGCAGTGATTCTAACCTCGCCAATCATGCATTGGGGTGGTTTTATAACCATCGCTTATGGAGGGGTATGTCCATCAAGGAAGCACGCTGATTGGTTAATCAAGCCAAGCCCTTGAATTGACCAGGTTCTCTGTCAGCAACCAAGGCTATCATCATCTTGGAGGTGCGTGATTGTCACGTCACAAGTTTTTTTTTTTCTATTGAAAATTTTCCACCAAATATAAATGAATAAAATTTTGTTTTATAAAAATTGAGTTATATTTATACTTACTAAGATAATTAGATTTTTTTAAAATAAAAAATAACTTATAATATTTTTGAAATACCAAAAATTAGTGGGATAAAATATTTTTTTTTAAAAAATGTTCTTCGCAGTATGCAAATCTATAGAATGGAATAATATTAATAATAATAATAAAACAAGTTTAGTCAAATGTTGTTTATCAGTTAAAAAATTTGATTTTGTGCCAAGTTGATATTAAATAAATAAATATTTTATCAGAGGATAATAAAGAGAAATTATTGTATAAGGCTATAAGGAATAATATAAGCGGGTATACCTAAATATATAATTTCTTAAAAATTGAGTACTTTTTTTTAACCTCCATTTCAATTCAATTTGGCATTATCAACATGTCACCTAATTTGTCTAAAGAATTTTTAAAAAAATTCACTTGAGATTTTTTTAGGTGAAGAATCAAACAGTTCCTAAACAATATCTCATTTATGTGGGAAAAATTAATTTAATTGATTTTTTTTTGATTTTGCTCTGAATTTTAAAATAACTAATAACAGGTTGCAATATAAATATTCTAATCAAAACATTCAAGTTGATTTTTGGTTTTGAAAAATATAAGATAATATTTATATTATTATTATTATTTATATTATTATTTTTTACAATCTTCACAGAAAGTATCGAGACAAGGGCACTTTGGCGTTAATACATTATAATAATCGAATATCTAAAAATTGTCTAATACTGTGTTGATTTCTAGGATTTGCAAAATTCTTTAAATGATTTTAAATTGTAATTTTATTATTTCCAATATTTAATTGAATTTTTTGTAAACTCACACAATTCAACAATTTTAAAAGAAATCCTTCTTCTTTTATCATCATAATAATTTTCTTTCTATGACTTGGATCAGTGGTTCCCAAACTTATTTGGCCAAGCGCCCCCTTTCCAGAAAACAATTTAATCAGCGCCCTCTGGAAATTAACTTTTTACTATCTCGCCATGAAAATTTTCGATGTTGAGATTTTGATGTTTTTATACGTTTTGAAGGTTCCTGAATCATTTTCACTAAGGTTGGGAAAAATGTCTGTGTGTGTATGTGTGTATGTATGTAGACAAGAGTACGCAAAAACGGTTTGAGCTAGAATCATGAAATTTGGTACATGAGCATTATTCAAAATTCGTAGTTTTCTTTCAACTTTTGAGAAATGTAGCTCAACCGGAAGAGGGTCATTACTTACAATATTTTTTTTTTAGTTTTTTTTTTTAAATTAATATCTTAAATATAAAGGCACCACAGGGTGGAAGGTAGCGTGGCTGGCTTACATTCTCGTGGTCCGGGTTCAAGTCCCGGGCCTGGCAAAGGAATTTCTCTAGCTAGGGTCTATGGGACCGAGTCAACCCATCAAAATTGGGAACCTATTTAATAAAAAGTAGCGCCTCCAATCAAGATAATGGTTGAAAGGAATCATTCTACTGATCATAGGACACCTCATTGGTATAACCGACTTGCTTAGGAGATGTACAAAAGTAAGAGGTTTTTTTATATATTGACCACTCATCAGCAAAGGGTCAATAATAATAGTCAAAATAATTGAAAATTGTTGTATACATAACACAAATTCTTTTTCATATTTGAATTTTTTCCTCCGAATGTATATCTCATTTAAAAATTCTCAATTAATGTTTTAAAATAAGAAATGAAGAGATTTTGTGATATTAGCAATTTTAAAAACTAAGTAGACGAATAGTTAATAGCATTGGCAACTTCGTCTTTTGATAGAAATAGAAATAAATATTGGACTGACCGGTTGGTGATTTTCTTGGCTTGTTTTCAAAAAACGACAAACAACCACGAAGGTGAACCGGGTGGGAGGGACAGACGAGCCTCTCTCCACCTCACACACACATACACACCATCAAACAATATTATTTATAATATTAGTTTGTAATAACAAATTCAACCTTCACCCTCTCTCGATCCATCCATCCAGAAAGTTTTTATTCAATTAATATAATTTATATACATTGTAAATAAAGTTAACTTAAAATGATTAAATATTAAATGATAAACATTTATTTTATTTAATTATTTATTCAAAAGCAATACTATCGACAAACTTTCAAGAAATATTCTCAATACATTTGGAAAAGTGAAACCAAAAATTAAAAAAAATAAAAAAATACTACCAGACCTTATATTAATGTTCTATTCATATTATTCAATTATGAAAAATTATGATTATTGAATGGAATTTTCATGATTTATAGATTTTTAAGTATTAATATACTTAAATAAATATGTAAATAAATAAATAAATACTTTTAGATAGATAGCCTATTATTATCAAAAGATTATCGGATTATTAAATTATCAAATTATTAATTATGATCGTTGAATAATAATTAAATTAATTAAAATATTAGTTGAATTTTTTTTTAATTTTTTATTTAAAATTATATTCAGCATTGAAATTGCCATTAAATATGCAGGTAATTGGAACTCCAACATGTAATATTAACAAATATTTTGGGATGGGAAAAATACTAAGATCATGTCATGTCCTATTAAATATTTTGAATTTTATTTTGAATCATACAATGGTAATGAAATATTGTAGGTAGACTTTTGAGACAAACAATAAGAATCTCTATAAAATAAGAGAATATACTTATTCCGAAAACTGTTAATTAAAATGTAATAACTATTAACAATTAATAAAGTTGAAATAATTTTCGAACAAATAAAAATGTAATAATTATTAACAAAAAAAATAAAAAATAAAAATAAATTATTAACAAAATAAGTTGACCTGTGGCCAGGTCCGAACCGACCGACGGTTTGAAGTAAATTAATTTCCAGCTTCAGAAACAATTTCAAATAATTTTAATATATCTATTAATGTAATAAAAAAACAGATATGGACATAACATAAATATTTTTAATTTTATTTTATTTGTAATATATATGTAAGACCAGGCTGTGACGTCATGAATGGCTGGGTGACGTCATATAATTTTAAATTAAGAAATATTCGTGGAGATATGTAAAAATCTCAACATGTGAAATTTGGTGTGAAAACAATACCTCCCTTACTATCGTCGGTCGGTAAAAAATAAAAATAAAAATCTAATAATAAAAAATAAAATTTCAATTATATTAATTTAATAAATTATTATTATTATTTTCACGTATTAAACGGTATATTATTATTATTATTATTATTTGTAATAATTCCAATAAAAATAAATAAAAATAAAAACCAAAAAAAAGTGCAATTAAAACTAAAATTTCAATTATATTCATTTAATACATTATTATTATTATTATTATTAAGTGTTCAGTTATCATATACGTAGATATGTATACAGACACACATGCAAAAGCGAAGCTTTTCCGGGTCTGCTATTATTATAATAGGCGTTACTTCGTCATTATTATTAAACATTCGTTTTAATCGTTATCATGTTTTATACATATATATGTAAAATAAAGAGCCACAAATATTGGGAAACATCCGGTGGAAGACCAAAGATCAAGGTGGTTGGACAATGAAGGAAGGGACATGGGAGAGATGGGACAGGGTAGGATTTGGTTTTAGCTCAGGATAGGGACTCTTAGAGAAAAGTGGATGCTGCGGCTAAGAACTTTCGAAAACTGTATAGACACAGAGTTAGATAAATATAACGTATACAATAATAATATATAATTAATTTACTGATTAAATTAAAATATATTTTCCAAGAAAACAAATATATGTCTTATCTACTTATACTGATTGAAACAAAATGGATGAAATCCTTTTACATACAGACATTCAACCAAATACTATGTATCACTCGGGGGTACAGGGGGCGGAGCCCCCGTCTAGGTGTGAAGAGCGCCTGGAAGGCGCTCGGAGCAGCTAGTGTAATATATTATGTTATTTAATCCAATTCAAATTGCGAGATAGTCGAGTGGAGACACTACAGCTTATTTTTTTATTTATTTATTTATTATTATCAAATTTAAATTTCTTTATTAAATACATATTATTATTATATTATAGTACTGTTTTACTTGAATTTTTGTTTGTCTCTCTCTCTTTTCTATGTAACTGATAATTTGTATTATAACAAATTTATATTTGATTGCACATACCTTAGTAGTTGGTAATGATATTTTAATAATTTAAATATACTAAAATCTTTTCTCTATATATTAAAAGTCTTTTAAAGAGAAACAAAAACATTAAAATTAAATTAAAATTATATATAATGACAATTTTTTTTAATATGATTTCGATTTACATATAGCAAAAAAAAAATAAAACATTAACAAATAATTAATTTTAAATGAAATGTTGTTTTGGTTGTCTAAATTTAAGGCGTTGTTTATCTATTTTGTTGTTATATATTATTATACGACGACCTACCAGTGTCATTTTTTATATACGATATATTAAGCTTTATAATTAAAAAAAAATGAATATCATTAAGTCAAGAAACAAAAGGAATATTCTTAATTATAAGTATAGTCACAATTTATTATGTTATATACGAGTGTCATACATTAAATAAATTATCAAATGTATCTAGCTAAATGAAGGTTTGTTTGATTCTTACAAAATTCAGGCTATTTTTCAACATAATGAACCTCCACAGTCATGCACTTATCCCATCTTTCTTGCAGCTTCCTAATTCCCTTGGCGAATAATTTTTCGAACTCACACCAAGCCACTTTTGTACCAATTCCTTAACTTCTTATTGTTAGCAAATCTTTTTTTTTAGTGGTCTAAACAGGTAAAAATTAGATGGGGCAAGGTCCGGACAGTAGGTAGGATGAGGTAAGACCTCCCAACCCAATTTTTGAAGCTTATCACGGGTCAGCTTAGGAAGATGCAAGATGCAACTTCATAACTGATGGGGTTATTATGTTGAAAAATAATCTGAATTTTGTAAGAATCAAATAAATCGTTTTTGAGCTATAGCCATTTATCTTTTTACTTATTGAATGACCCTCGTATATACCATAATAAATTGTGATTTTTTGCTTTTTCTTTCTTGCCTTAATGATATTCATATTTTTTATTTAGTTATAAAGATTAATATCTTATATATAAAATAAGTTGACCTGTGGCCAGGTCCGAACCGACCGACGGTTTGAAATAAATTAATTTCCAGCTACAGAAACAATTTCAAATAATTTTAATATATCTATTAATGTAATAAAAAACTGATATGGATATAACATAAATATTTTTAATTTTATTTTATTTATAATATATATGTAAGATCAGGCTGTGACGTCATGAATGGCTGGATGACGTCATATAATTTTAAATCAAGAAAAAACTAATAAATATGATTTTTCTCGAGAATAAAACCAATACAAAGTGCATGATTCGTGGTGATATGTAAAAAATCTCCTCGTGTGAAATTGACACTAGTGATTCTAGCATTTACCTTTTTTTTCTTTTCTTTTCTTATATATCATTTCTAGTTTGTCTATTCGATTTGTTAGTCCTTTGATTTGTATATTAGATTTTGTCATTATTTTGAGTTTTCAATGTGTCTCAATCTTTCTAATATTTTGCATTTTTGATACAATGGGTTAATCAAATGAATCATCCTCTTCTTTGGAATACAAAAAAAAAATTACTGAGTCTATCCCTTCCTGGCTGGTTATAATTTTGAATTTAAAATTTAATTATTAATTTCATACATTTTATATTAAAACTTCTTTCTCTTAATTTTGAGACTGTAAGCTCTATTTATTATTAATTATATAATTAGTATATTTTTGTTAATAAATTATTATAATAAATATATTTATATTTTATGGTCAGTCAGATAATTTGGCAAAATTATATAATATTTACTTTCTTTTTCAAAATCTGAAATTCAAGTTTATCTAAGATATTTTTCAAAACTACAATATGATATAACTAATTAGATTATTCTATTATATATATTTTGAAATAAAATGACAGATATGATTACAAAGTTGAAATATGTTGATATTTGATTTTTTTACAATTTTTAAAATTTGGAAAATAAACCAATTCATTTGCATTATGTAAAATAAAATAATACTTTTTTACTATTCTTATTTATCTTCATGATTGGAAAAATGAACATGAACTAATAATTTCATTTAAGATAATTAAAATGATTAATTGATAATTAATAATTTTCTATACAATATTCTTTGAATTATTTATAAGGGAGGGATCGTTATATTTTTCTTTTTACATTTGGTTTATTTTATATATTTTATGTATAAAATATAAGAAAAGATATTTGAAATCTTTCCCTTTTCCCCCACCTCTACAAACACATACACACACACACACAAAAACTATTATATATATGTACTACCGCCTGTTGTAGAATATTCTTAATAATTAGTCTAATTAATTAATTTTTAATTTAAAATTTATTTATCTATAGAAATGTGTGAACGTTATCTTTAAACATATTACAACAAACTTGCATATACGAGTATACTTTAAAAAATTACTATATAAGTAACGTATCTATGAAATTATATTCAAAACAGCTTTCAAATAACATCAAAATCAAAAGATATTATTATTTAAAGACATTTTTCTCTTAATTTGACTAGCCACATTGAAAAAAAAAATAAAGTTTTGTCAGTTTTGTTAATTTGAGTGGACGTAGTGTTATTTTAATATTTGTTTCAATATAATGACTGTTAAAAAAAAGCTGCTGGGTTTTAATTTTTCTATTAGGTAAATGCCTTTTTAACTCTTTAAAAAAGCTGGAGTGTCTCCACTTGACTATCTCACAAATTTGAATTTGATCAATTAACACATATTATATTTAAATTAAATGTAATTAATTATAAATTAGAATTAATAAATCATATTTATTAAATCAGCGCATGTTTGGCTCTTTGTTGATGGCACCACGTCACGTGTTGGCAAGTGATTTGCAGTGTTGAAAAATTAATCCCGGATTCAATCAAGCTGAAATTGTATATATATAGCAGTTTTATACAATCTTTAATTAGTAAAAAACTATCAAAATGTATCTTTATTTTTACGGTCACTTTAGAGGAAAAAAAAATAAAAAAGTTGTAGGTAATGACCCTCTTCCTAATGAGCTACATTTCTCAAAAGTTGATAGAAAACTACGAATTTTGAATAATGCCCATGGACCAAATTTCATTATTCTGTTTTTGCGTAATCTTGCCTACACACACACACACACACACACACACACACACACATTTTTCTCAACCTTAGTGAAAATGATTCAGGAACCTTCAAAACGTATAAAAACATCCAAATCGCGAAATCGAAAATTTTCGTGATCGCAATACTATCTCCGGCGAGATAGTAAAAATGTTGAACATTCCAACTCTCAAGAAACGAACGGCACAGTTCATACGGTTTAGTGCTCTGACATGACGTCACACATGATAAACTACGCAATTTAACTGAAAGTGAATGGGCAGCTTTTGGAAGTTTAAAACAAATAGCTCTGTTTTGATTTTTAAATATGTTTTTCTATCACTAACATTAAACTAATTAAACAATCTATTTTTTCTTTATTCTTTGTTTGTCATCATTTATCGAGTGATAATATACAAATATATTATATTTACAAACAAGAGCACACAATATCTAAATATAAAAGAAAGTAAGTAGGTGAAATTATATTTAAAATTGTTTGTATTCTTAAGGAGTTTATATAAATAAAACAACGGAATTGATAAAAAAAATTAGCTGGAGTGTCTCCACTCGACTATCTCGCAATTCGAATTGGATTAAATAACATAATATGTTATATTTAAATTAAATTTAATTAATTATAAATTATAAATTAAATATTTAATATTTATTTATTTAATTAATATTTATTAAACCAGCGCATGTTTGGCTCTTTGTTGATGGCACCACGTCACGTGTTGGCGCTTGAGATTTGCAGTGTTAAAAAATTAATTCTGATACTTTTAGCGATTCAATCAAGCTGAAATTCTATATATAGCAGTTTTATACAATTTTTAATCATTTGAAAAACTATCAAACATATATCTTTATTTTTAAGGTCACTTTAGAGAAAAAAAATCAAAACGTTGTAGGTAATGTCCCTCTTCCGATTGAGCTAGATTTCTCAAAAGTTGAAAGAAAACTATGAATTTTGAATAATCATCATTCTAGATCAAACCGTTTTTGCGTAAACTTGGTTACACACACACACACATACACATATACACACACAGACATTTTTCTCAACCTTAGTGAAAATGATTCAGGAACCTTCAAAACGTATAAAAACTTCAAAATCTCAAAATCGAAAATTTTCGTCATCGCAATACTATCTCTGGCAAGATAGTATAAAGATAGTGAAGACCTAAGGAACAAACAGAAAAAGTTATAATAGCCGAGGTTCTAGGAACCAATCAAACCTACATTTACACCGTTGCATTCTTGAGAAATAAAATTGTAGATTTTCTTTAAAAAAAAAATAATGGATATCATTAATGTTTAAAAAATTTTAATTTCTAAATTGTTTGTAAATAAAAATCGTTACATAAGCATTTAATTAAATAAAAATACTAAATTTATATTAAAATTTTTATTTTTATTTAAAATGTGGATCTTTTTTAAATAATTCTCTTATTATATTTTTATTTAACCTATTCTAGATTTAAAAATGTAAAAATACTAATCTAATACTTTAAAAGAATTATTTTAAAAGAATAATTTAACTTGTTTCTGTTTTTGTTTTCTTTAAACATTTTCTTATTGAGTGGTTCTACAAAAAATAAGCCTATTTATGTATTTTTTAATATTTTATATTATCATTTGTGGAATTATTAATATTAATATTTAATTGAAAATAATTATAATAATAAGCTTTTGTTGTATTTAGTGTAATTAATAAAATCATAATAAGTATCATGAGGATATATCAAATTTTATATTTGTTTAACGATTGGAAATTATAAAGGCTCGACCACTTAAGGTGTTAATTGTTACTGGTATAGGATTAAAGGCAAGACGATTCTCTAGGGCCTAGCGTTCCTTCTAAGCATTCAATTGGACATCTCTTCTCTGGACAGCAACATCTATATAATATCTCGTATCACTTAGAGATGATGTCTCTCTGTCCTCTCTATCTTGAAGAATGATCTTACAAACTTCTTTCCATCCAGCAGAATTCTTCTCTACCCCTTCCTAGCAGTCCTTGGTTGCTCTTCCAATAACTAAATTAATTTATGGGTCTTGAAAAATTCGAATTCATAGCAATATGTTCTATTCATCAAACGATCCTATTTCAATTATATTGTCCTCTTTTTAGATAAAATGGATGTATGTGAGGTTTTTTAATTTGATGCTTATATTTATATAATATATTAATTAATACAAATTAATTCAATTAAAAAAAAAATAAAAAAGTTTATTTTAATTAATTTACAATTTTATTATATAAAATTCAATAACAATGAAAAATAAATCAAGTTTATATTACAAGAAGATAAAAAAGAAAAACAATGAATAAAAACGATGAATAAGATAAAAAAAAATATATGAAAATGTACACAACAGATTAATGATTAATAGATGATTGACGCCTTTGGGATATCTGAAAATAAAAAAATTAAAAACTTAATACAAAATTAATAGAATCAGAACGGAATTTAATAAATAATTTGTTTGTTATATAAAATTGTAGAATAGTGTGTGTGTGTGTGTATGGTAGTTATATCAAAGAAATAAAAATGAATGAAAAACTTACATGATTTACCACCAACCGTGTGGTTCCCATCCTTTCGATTTAATATAAACGGGAACTTTTTGAACATGATGATGATGAACAGTGTGGACATGGTAGGGCACATGAATTACGTAATGTTCACTGAAACAAATAAATAAACATTATAATTATCTATTATGCATATATTCATATAACAATTACCATACTCTGTAGAAATACGTATAAATTAAAATTTTTAACTATTCTTTTTATTTCTTTTCTTAAATATATTAACTGAAAATTAATTGATTGTACCAATTAAGATGAAAAAATATTCTTTAAAGAATATAATTTTATTTATAAAAGGTATATTTTTAATATAATAATAATAATAATAATATAAGCAAAACTATAGAAATTAAATTTTAGTATAAAAAAATAATGGAAATGAAAAATTATTTTTTATTTTTCACAATTTCCAGAATTATTGAAATAATAAAAATATAATTGTATTTATTATTTTATTTTTAATAATAAATTATGAATAATTTTATATTTTAAATTCTAATCAGTTTAATTATTTTTTTAAGAAATATGATATTTATTGAGATTTTTTCCTGATACAAACAAGAGATTATTATTGTTTTCCTTGGATTATTATTTAATAAAATGGAGTAATTATATATGTGCATACATATGAGAGAGAATTTAAAGGATCAATGCTACTATATTCACTATTAATTGATTTATTGATATATTGAAATGTAAAACTAAAAGGAAGGCGACACAGGATGGGAGATAGCGTAGCTAGCTCAGATTCTCGTGGTCCCGGGCCTGGCAATGGAATTTCTCTAGGGGACGGACTCAACCCAGCCTCTTGAATCAAAATTGGGAAGCAACTTGATAAAAAATAGCGCCTCCAATCAAAAAAATCAAGATAAAGGTTGATAGAATCCGTTCTACTGATCATAGGACACCTCACTTATATAACCGACTTGATAGGCGTTGTCCTTGCGTAGAACGTACAAAAGTCAGAGATTTTTTTTTTTTTATTAAAATTTCACTAAACCTTATTTGGAAAATATTAATTTTTATTCTCATTATTATTTAATTATCTATACGAGTGTAAATGAATATGCTTACTGTTTCCCATGCCAGCCACCTGGTTCTGGAAGGGGTGTGGATGCCACCAGGACAAGCCCCACTGCGAATAACACCACCTTAAAACAAAAATAGAGAATTTATATAGAAAAAAAAACAAAGAAAACAACAACAACATTCATATTGTATGCAAAGTAGATAATTATTATTAAATGATATCAGTGGGTCATATGCATGTACTACTAATGCATAAATCTTGATTCATTCATGTTTATTCATAAAATTATCTTAAACAAAAAAAAATTAATTTTAAATAAACTGTTTATTAAATATCTATAAACTTATTTCTTTTTCATTTTTTTTTAAATTTAAATTTAATATAGATTAATTAATTAATTAATTTAATTGAATAACAACAATTTTATACTGTAAATTGAGTGTCTCCATTTGAATATCTCGAAAATTTCAATTAGAAAAATTAACATATTATATATTTAAATTTAATTTAATTAATTTAATTATAAATTAAGTATAATTGAATTGGATTAATTGATTAATTAAAAAAATTAAATTTACATTATAGTATTGTTGTTATTCAATTAAATTAATTAATTAATTAATATATATTAAATTTAAATTTATAAAACCTTTATTTAATAGATAAGTAAGTAATGCTTTTTTTGTTATAATAGGAAAGCTGATAAATATTTTAATATGATATAATATTTTCAATTAAAAAAAATAAAAAATAAAAATATAAATTATCTTTATTTGGTTTTTCTTTATAAAAATAATGAATTTGTTTGTGTAATTAATAAATGTGTAATTAGAAATTTCTTCAATTATTATTAATAATAATACATATTCACGAATCGACTATTATTTAAATATATAAAAATCTGGAGTGTCTCCACTTGACTATCTCGCAGATTTCAATTAGATTAATTAAAACAAACATATTATATTTTTAAATTAAATTAATTAAATTATAAATTAATTAATTAATTAGAAAATTAAATTGCAGTATAGTATTGTTGTTATTAAATTAATTAATTAACATATATTATATTAAATTTAAATTTATAAAACCTTTACCTTCATTTTTTTTAAGTCAAAATTTAAAAAAATTAATTGCGGCGAGAAAAATGAATGATTTTATAAAATTTTTATTATATATTTTTAATAAAATTAAATTACTTACATATTGTAAGTAAAAAAAAAATTGTAAAAATTAAAATATAAACATGAAATATTATTTATGTACTTATAGTAATTTATCTATTAAAATAAAAGAGAGAGAGAGAATTTTATAAATAAATACTCACAATGAATATGAATAGAAAATAAATTCATTGATATATGATAAGAAATGTTAAAATAGAATTGTATATACTTACAAGAGTCTTGAGGAGAGCCATGTTTGATTGGATCTGATTCGGGGGCTGTCACAGGTCTGCGTGATTTCTGGGCATTGCTGTCCGTGTTTATAGTCTTCGATGGAAGCCCCCCCCCCCACACTCATTGACTGACGGGGACCACAGGTGGGTTACCTCATAGATAGGTCTTCTCCCAGGAAGACAGTGGAGAAATTTCATTTTGTCGTTGCGACCCATCCAGGTATACTATCTACATAGATAATATAATATATGTCCTATAGAAATATATAATATATAATTCGATAAATGATTCCGATTATATTAATATTTTCATGTTCTGCTCTAATGAATTTGATCCAAATTTTGTTTCCCTTTCCTCTCTTAAATTTTTTTATTCTTTTTATCATTCTAATGTTTTACTTAGGTAGTACAAAAATAGTATAATTATTATAAAAAGCTAATTTAACATTTATTACAACATCAATCAATTACTTAATATTATTTATTATTATAAAAGAATTTATTTACAATTGATAACTTGAAACTTTTAATTTACTGATATTTTTGAATTTATGAATGAATGAATGAAATTTTTTCATTTAAAACTAATCTTATAATTATTATTATTATTATTATTAATTTAAAATTAATTCTTTTATTTAATAATTTTATTATTTTTATTACTATTATAGGTATAAATATAATTTTAAATTTTATTTTGTTTCCCTTTCCTCTCTTAAATTTTTTTTATTCTTTTTATGATTCTATTTACGAATTTTATTTATTTTGTTTTACTTATGTAGTACAAAAATAGTATAATTATTATAAAAAGCTAATTTAACATTTATTACAACATCAATCAATTACTTAATATTATTTATTATTATAAAAGAATTTATTTACAATTGATAACTTGAAACTTTTAATTTACTGATATTTTTGAATTTTTTGAATGAATGAATGAATTTTTTTCATTTAAAACTAATCTTATTATTATTATTATTATTATTATTATTATTAATTTAAAATTAATTCTTTAATTTATAAATTTTATTATTTTTATTATTATTATATATGTATAAATATAATTTTAAATTTTATTTTTCATCTTTTTTTTTTTTTTTTGATAAAAATTATCAAATTAAATAAATATAAATATGAATCATGGTCTATGATAATAATAATAATAATAAAAAAAAAACTAGGAAATTTGGTTTTTCTTTTTTATTATAAATTTGGTCCTATAAAATTCTTAAACAAACTTTATTTATATATTTTTGATTCTTTTGATTTTGGATTTTGGATTTTTGATCTAAAATCTGTTCATATTCTGTTTTAGGATGTATTTAATGCATTTCTATTATCTGAATAATAGAATATGATCCTTCACAATAAAAGAAAAGTTTCTAAAAAAAAAGAAAATCTATGAAAAATAATTCTTTTATAATATTATTATATTTATATTAATTTATTTAAGATATTATTTAGTCTTATTGATTATCCTCAAAAAAAAAAAAATAAATAAATAATTTTAATCAATGTTTACAATTTAGGTTTTTTTTCTATTTAATATATACTTAAATAGTTATTATTATTATTATTATATTTTTGTGTTGGGGCCTTTAATTTCAATTTTAAAAATTTTCAACATTTTTTTTTTTAACTGAATTAAAATGGAAAATACACAATTTGTAATATTTAAAATACGACAAAGAAAAAAAAACTAAATAAAACGAAACGATTTGAAAAATTTAATAAAGTTTTAATATTATTTAAAGTTTGTTAAGAGAAAAAAATATCTCTAAATTTCATAGGAGAAGATTGTGAAAACAGGCTTGGATGTTGTTTATGTTCCATTTTTCCGGAATATAATGTAAGGTGATGTAATGGAATAGGCGAGAGTGAGAGCTGCTCTGCTGGCACACTTCCGGATGGTCATCAGAGTCATTGGTTGACCAGAGCACGGCCAATGCAACTTGACTTGAATGCCAAATGCTAAATGTAACTTTCGTTCAAGAAAAATTTAATGGTGACATCTTCAAAAGAATTCCATCATTGAAATAAAAATAATTTTTACTTTAAAAGAGAGATAGTGTAAGATTTATAAATCTGGTTCAGTTAATTTTAGTGATAACCAACCAAATAACATTAATTAATTACACAAATAAAGATTCAACTTATAAAAAAAAAATTCATATAATTGTATATTATGAGTTTGTTTGATATATTTTTCTTTGATTTTACACTTTCACCTGAATAATCATTAATATACTAGATATTTATTTATTCTTTATTACATATAACATATAAATTAAATTACATCTTATAAGAATTTCTCTGTTAAGAAGCTTTCAATATAAATTAAAAATGTTTATAAGATTTTACTACTTTAACATTTAATGGTAGTTTATTGCTTTTTTGAAAAAAATAATTATTATTATTATTATTATTATTATTATTATCATAATTTAAATATTTATGAAATGTATGTATAAACTTGGACATTTATTGTTAGACATCTATAATATTGAATGACTATATATTTTTCATACAATATTTAGTACAGATAAGAAATTTATACCAATTAATAACAAATTGCAAGAAAATTACACATATATTATTAATAATAATAATAATAAGGTAAGTGTTTGTTTACTAGCACTTTACCAGTGGATTCCTTTTTTAATTCCAAATACCTATTAAATTAACAAATGATTCTGTCCTATAGTTTAAGAGATAAAAATTATTAAAATTTGCATATAAATCCATTGACCTTCAATTTAGATACCATGTTTTATTCATTTGGCCAGTAGAGGGCTTCACTAATTTCCTTTTTTTTTTTTATTTTAAGTTCTGTTTGAATATAAGAAAATTAAAATATTAATTAATTAAATAATTTTCTTATATCCAAACCGAATACAAAAAAAGTCGAAAATTAGTGAAAAAGTGAAGAATTAGTAAATTAGTCAATAAAACAATACGAAATAGCTGCTCATTTGGACGTTATTACTAGTTTATCTGTCAAACTTATATGTATATTTATGGTGTATATATATAGATAAAAAATAAATATATTGATTCATAAATAAATAATTAAATAATTAATAAAATTTATACCTATACAATTTTTATGTTTCACATCACATTAAGAATGATTTTGTTTTCATATATTAAAATTTAATAGACATTTTTTTGAAAATCAAACTTTCTACTATGTTAAGCATATATAGGGTACTTCCGGAAACGTTTTTTTTAACATTCGAATAAACCGATCTATAATTAATTAATTATTTATTTCATTAAAAAAAACAAACAAATAGATTAATTGATAAATTTCTAATCGACAAAAAAAGTATTACAAGATTACAAAAATAGATACAAATATAATAAATACTTTGGTATATATATATATTATAGATTAATAGAATATTTGAATACTAGTTTTATTCAATTATTTAGTTGAATGTATTTAGAAGTAAATTTAGTTTATTATAAGAATTTATTTTCAATTTAAGGTAGTAGGTAGGTTAATTTTATAATTTAAATAAAAGTAGTCACGCTTAAATGGAAATAGTAATTAATAAGTATCATGGTAATTCAAAAAAATCAGTAATAAAGTAATTATATAGACATAAGTATATTCCAGATATTTGATAGGTCATATTGTCATAGAAATGTTATTTTAATTTTAAGTAATATATAACAGTAAATAAATATACCAGTAATTCCCAAAGTGTGCGCCGCGGATACCCGTCCGCGAAATATTCAATTAAATTTTCTAATACTTGAAATTTTGCGCCAACAATTTTGTAAGCTTTGTTAAAAGGAAAGTTTTCCAATTTTTCATGATTAAATAAATTATTATTATTTATCAAAATTTATATAAAAATTGATGTATTAAGGCAGTGGTTCTCAACTTTTATTTACCGCGGCACACTTTTAACGGTTTAAAAATTTGGCGGCACACAAAGAAAAAGATAAGTGTAAAAGTTTACTAAATTGAAAAAAGTGGTCCCTAAAACGGTTTACCTTTTTTTTCTAGAACCAAATTGAAAAAATTTAGAACAAAAAGTCGGAAGTCATAATCTCGCTGCACACTGGTTGAGAATAACTGTATTAAGGGAACCTCGGAAAAAATCTGATTATTTAGGGAGAGGCAAACGAGGAAAGATTGCGAACCTCTACTATATTATAATGTACTAAATGATATTACATATAGGATAATATTTTTGTATCTTTTATGAATTTTATAATATCTACTATATCAGTGATTCTCAATCCGGCGGTCACGAGCATATCAAGTGCCCGCAAACTTTTGAAAATTTTGTTGTAAAACAAAAAATGATTTTCAGGCCAAACATTTTGAACATAATTCGATATTTTTTCAATTTTTTGTAACAGACGGATGAATTGAAATGTTGAATCTTGACATATTTCTTTTCTATTTTAATTTCTATCTAATTTATTTATTTCTTATGCTTTAATATATTAAGACATGGATTCTTAACCTGGGGGGCGTGAGCACATTCTAGGGGGGCGCGAGCCTAACAAGTGACCGCGAAGGCATTTCAAGTAATTTTTGCCAATGATTAAATTGTCTTTATATACCAAATCGGTACTGATATTGTGGTATAATATGATATAAATTACTTCCTGAAATATTATTGCTTGCTCTCTCTCTCTTTCCATACATAGATGACATCTTCAGATGCCAGAACAGAAAGAAAGTATTTTTTCGATTCGCACGATGAATGGAACAAATTTAATTTTAATTTAAAAGAAGAATTATAATTTATTGAGAAAATAAATGAAGATTTATTGCAAAGGAATAAAATATGTTAAATACATTTTATGAAAATGTAAAGAGGAGTTTTCTAAGAAAGATCATTAAAATAAAAATAATATACCTACCTTATATAAATATAAATAATTATAATATAATAAATAAAAATAATATTGTTTATCATTTAAGAAATTGTAAATACTTAATTATTATTTTAATTTTAATTTTGTTTTCTTATTAAATTAAAATAATGCCAATAAATTAATAAAACAAAACTACCATTTACAAATTATTTCAATGATGAGTGGTTTAGTTTTAAAAAAAATATAAATATATATATTATATACTAATGATATTTCTCGACTAGAATTTTTATAATTACTTACTAGCAATTATTATTACTATTAATCTGATATCTATGGATTTCCCGACATAGTTAGGATTATAAAATCGAGAAGGTTGCGACACATGTCATGACACATGGCTAGAATGGGAGAGAAAAGGATGGCGATGGGTATATTTGTGAGGAGACCGATTGGAAGACCAAAAACGTGGGAGGCAGACAATGTAGTAAGACGTGAGAGAGATGGGAGAGGGGAGGGATTGGATGGAGGGTTGTGGCTCAGGATAGGGACACTTGGAGAAATGTGGTTGCTGAGGCCAAGAACTTTCGAGTACCGTAGAGCCACAGAAATTGATAGATAGATAGATTATTATTATTAATCATTGCTCTCCCTTAGTTTTTTACTATCTCGCCACTAAAATGGTCGATGTTGAGATTTTGATGTTTTATACGTTTTGAAGGTTCCTGAATTATTTTCACTAAGATTGAGAAAAATGTCTGGTGTGTATATGTGTATGTGTGTGTGTGTATGTATGTAGACAAGATTACACAAAAACGGTTTGAGCGAGAATCATGAAATTTGGTATACGGGCATTATTCAAAATTTGTAGTTTTCTATCAACTTTTGAGAAATGTAGCTCATTACATACAATGTTTTGATTTTTTTTCTTCTAACGTGACCATAAAAATATAGATATATGATAGTGATAGTTTTTCACATGATTAAAAGTTGTATAAAACTGCTATATATAGAATTTCAGCTTGATTGAATCGCTGAAAGTACAGGAATTAATTTTGTAACACTGCAAATCACTCGCCAACACGTGACGTGGTGCCATCAACAAAGAGCCAAACATGCGCTGGTTTAATAAATATTATTTATTAATTTATAATTTATAATTAATTAAATTTAATTTAAATATAATATATTTGTTAATTAGTCCAAATAAAATTGCGAGATAGAGACACTCCAGCTTATTTTTTAAACCTAACACACTGATATGTTGTAATTTTTGAAAAATTTATTTCTTAATTGTATTTTATTTAAATGTTTTAACTATTCTAGTGATCAAATAAATAAATTAACTTTGACAATTTGTGAGAATTTTTAGATATTGCTAAAATTATTAATTAATTTCAAGAGTTCAAAAAATTTAAATCTAATAAAAATAATCTAAATAGAAATATATTATGTTGGCTAAAAATAATATATATAATATATATCATTTTTTATTATATATATTATTTTTATAATATATTATTATATACATTATTTTTATAATATATTATTATATATATTATTTTTATAATATATTATCATATATATTATTTTTAGCCAACACTCCAATCTTTGTTTGTGTTAGAATTGGTTCAGTTTTATTTTTTATTTATTATTTTTTTTACTTTACTTTAAATTAATTAAAATAATAAAACAGAGATGAATGACTGTAATCTTGTAATCCAGAGTAATCCAGTCTTATTTAGACATGTACATGATCCACTCAGCACATTCTTATTGCACAATACGCTGACGACACTGCACTATACTACTCAGACAGTAACTTTATATGCCTAAAAAGATGATTAGAAGAAGGAATAAAAACGATTACAAAATATATTACTTGAACAACAGACTTATGATCAACGAAGACAAAAGTGAAGCAATTCTCTTCACAAAAAGGAGAAAATACTTAAAGACAACTTTGAAAAATGGTAAATAGACCAATAAATGATTTCCAAAAACAAAATATCGAATTCTGACGTATGCAGTCACACAAGCTGGAAGAGATGATTCATAAAACCAAGAAAGGCCCTCTCGTCACTAATAAAACCAAAAAGCGAACTAAATATTAATGAAAAACTCAACCTATATAATGTGATAATCACACCTGGAATAACATACTCTTGCCCAGCCTGGATTGATTATACCTAGGGCTTACAATACCGGGATCTCGGGATCCCGAATACCGGGATCCCGGACGATTTTTGTCCGTTATTAAAAACCGGTATTTATGTAAAAATACCGGTATTTTGGTATTACGAATTTACGAATTTACAAAATGTGTATGAATTTTTAATGACAATAGTGCCGACAAGTGTAGAATCAGAAAGAGCTTTTTCGGCCACTGGTTATATTTTTACAAAAATTCGGTCCTCGCTTGATGATGAAACGCTTGATTCGTTGTGTTTTTTAAGAGCAAACATTAATAAACAAAACGCAAGTTATTAATATTAAATACTTTCAATTTATATTTTTATATTTTTTACTTCTTTAATTATATTTAATTCTTTAATTATATAATACCATACGAGCCTATTATATGTAAAATGTAACATAGAATTTATTATTTACTTTATTTTACTTGCACGTTTTTTTGCATTTATCTACTCCTACTCTCTATGTAATAAAATAAATAATATCTACTCATTTCAGAACAATATTTATTGGATTTCATATATTATTTGTTAAAAAGTCAATATAACAACTGAGATAAGTAGAAATATAGCTAGTAAATTTATTATTAATAATACCGGTATTAATACCGGTATCCCGGTATTTCAAATTTCAAATACCAAATACCGATTCTGTAAGTATTGTAAGCCCTAATTATACCTTCAAAACTAACATCTCAAAGTTGCGGCGACTACAATCAAAAATTTTAAGAAATCTAGCAGATCCATTTTCAGGAACCAACAATGCTATTATTCGGGTCTCGATATTTCACTCCTTGACGGAACACTTGAAAAAATTAAATGTCGGAATCGCATGGATGTTATGTTTTTTAGTTTTTAATTTTGTTCTTTTTGTTTTTTTATTTTTTAAAAGTTTATATTATATTTTAAAGGTTTTTTTTCAATTTTTCCCTTTGAAGTTTTGAGAAAGAGATAAATTAGTTCTTTATTATAAATTCGGTAAAGCAATTTGACATGCCAAGTCGAAACATTTATAAATAAAAAATTATGTATAATTATATATATATCACAGACCATCTAACATACTAGTACACTCTATTGTCTTTACTGAAACCAAGTTTTTGGCGCCACCATGCGAGCCACAACTAATTGAAAAAAAAAAATCAGGCTTGTGTGTGTGTGTGTTTTGCCTGCAGAGTTATATTAGCGGGTGAAATCCAGACATTACATTCGAAATTAGCTGGAGTGTGACTATGATCAATACAACGGGTTCTATCAACCTTTACCTTGATTTTCTTGATTGGAGGCGCTACTTTTTATTAAGTAGCTTGACCCTGGAGACTGGGTTGATTCCGTCCCATAAAACCCAGCTATAGAAATTCTCTTGCCAGGCCCGGGACTTGAACCCGAATCCAGGTACCACAAAAAAAAATTAGCTGGAGTGTCTCCACTCGACTATCTCACAATTTGAATTGGATTAAATAACATAATATATTATATTTGAATTAAATTTAATTAATTATAAATTATAAATTAAAATTAATAAATAATATTTATTAAACCAGCGCATGTTTGGATCTTTGTTGATGGCACCACGTCACGTGTTGGCGCGTGAGATTTTCAGTGTTAAAAAATTAATTCTGGTACTTTCAGCGATTCAATCAACCTCAAATTCTATATATAGCAGTTTTATACAATTTTTAATCATGTGAAAAATTATCAAACATATAGCTTTATTTTTACGGTCACTTTAGAGGATAAAAAATCAAATCGTTGTCCGGTTGAGCTACATTTAATGCCCATGTACCAAATTTCATGATTCTAGCTCAAATCGTTTTTGCGTAATCTTGGTTACATACATACACACACACACACACACATACATTTTTCTCAAACTTCGTGAAAATGATTCAGGAACCTTCAAAACGTATAAAAACATCAAAATCTCAACATTGAAAATTTTCGGGATCGCAATACTATCTCTGGCGAGATAGTAAAAAATGGTTTCACCTATTTCTAAGGAATTGACCCCCCCTATATATATATATATATGAATAAAGAATCTTTAAAATCTAAAAGCATCATATCATGATTTCCCATTTTCCTTAATTTCTATATCTTATTCAGTTTTTCCATAATAAGCATTCTAAAGTGGAATAAATTTACAAAAAAGGGAATATATTAATTCATAAATAAATAATACAACAAGAATAATTTTTGTTTTGATATATTAAAATTGAATATAAATTTTTGTTGAAAATCAAGGTTTTTAGTATGTTAAGTAAGTATATGGAGAATTTTTTACTTTACTAAAATTTACAATTTATGCTTTTTTAAAATTAAATAATATACTTATTAAATAAGTATTAACTACATTATTTCGTATTTCAATTCCAATTGAGATTTATAATTTATTTTTATTTATTAATTTATTTATAAATAAATTATTTATCAGATTTATTATTTATTAGATTCTTTCTGAAGATTTTTAAATCAAAATTTTGAAAACTGAATGAAAATAACAATTTTAAAATATAATAGATGGGTATATATTTTATGATTTGTCTAATCAAAAATATATAACATTAATTTATATATTTAATAATATTATATACAGTACATATACTAATATAAATTTATTAACTAATTTTGTTAATAATAGAAATAAATAATAAAATATATTCCAAAATTTTAATTTATTTGATCAATTTTTTTCTTTAAATGAAAATTATCAAATAATTCACTTGAATCTGATGAGTAAGAATAATCCTTTTCTTTTTTATTAGGAGACAACACAGGAACTGGCACTGGCACTGGCACTGGAACTTGTTTAATATCATGAGTGCGTGTATTCACATATTTTGTGTGTGTGTGAATATGTTTAGGCACATGAATGATTATTCGTTTGCTAGAAAAAATGAACAATTTATTTATTTATTATAATTTACTTAATTACGAGTAGATATTCATTATTTGACAAGAAATTAAAAAAAATTAAAAAAAAACAAACAAACAATTGTAAAAAATATATTCATTTATTGAAAGGTTTAATTTAAAACTACAATCTTAATTTATGTTATTTATAAATATATAAAATAAATCATTACTTACTGAATATGATCCGGTAAAGGAAAAACTGATAAAATTAATGATAATATTATAATTAATAACAAAATCTGTAAAATAATTAAACAAAAAAATGGAATTTAATTTGTTTTTTATAATTATTTTTATAAATATTATATTATTAATTAATTAATTATTAAAGTTTTATAATTTAGTATGATAATGATATGAAAGATAAGGATATATACTTATATAAAGTTTGAAATAAAATTGCAATAGAATATTTAATTTTCTAAATTAAAAAAAAAAAAAATATAGGTAAGTACGAGGGTGGGGTGAAAAGTTTCCGGCGTGACCAAGAAAAACGATGTGTTTAAAATTTTTTATATTTTTTGGTTTATTTTTCAACATTCAAGATAGCTGAGATCTGTACGATGTTAGCTGAACGTGTGCGAAATATTTTGCATAACCATTTGAACATGGAAAGCTGTGCGTCGATTCAAAACTGTTGATGAGACTTAAATTAAATTAATTAATTAATTAAATTAATTAGAACACCGTTATGAGAAATGTATCAGTGCTGGTGGAGATTATGTTGAAAATAAAGCAAAAACAAAATTTAAAAACATTTTTTTTTTCTTGGTCAGGCCGGAAAATTTTCACCCCTCCCTCGTATATGAATAAATATTAAATATTATTTTTTTTTTGTACTTACTATTGGAATCCTTTTCATATTCACTTTGTTTAAAAGTAATTATTGAATGGATAATGTATGTACGCCTATGGAGGTACGTATGTACTAGATATACACTCGTGCAATATGTCTGAATCTCTAACGATAATAATCACTTCCACTAGATTATAAGTACCTATATACTTATAATACGAGTATATATTGGACATGATAGATCCTTATAAGGAGTGTTACTAGTATACACCCCAACACTTCCTTCCTGGATGTCTTCTAAAAAAACCTGAAGTTTTCTTAGAATTTTTCAAAATACCAGAAACTTTCTAATAGTATAACGTAATATTTAAACATTCTAGAATTGTTAAAATATCTCACATATATATATATGTTAGATGTTGATATATATATCATAAATTTTAAATAATTCAAAACAAAAACAAAAAAATATTATTATTATAAATTTTAAATTTTGAATTAAGACAAAAGGTGGTACGCGTAAAATTAAAATTCTTTCTATTTAAAAAAACGTTATTATATCATAACGAATTTTATATATAAATTAATATTATTTTACATGACATGATATCATATGAATATGTGTTTCTATAATATTATTTTTAATCATATATATTTATATATTTAAAAGACAGTTCTATAACCTACTCCTCCTAAATGACATGCGATTTGAGCCATTCCAATGCCCTTGGATAGCCCTCGGGCTAATCTATTAATAGCGTGAAATTCATTGCAAAACAATAAATACTCTTTGAGAAAAGTGAAAAAAAATTTTTTTTCTTACTTTTTATTATTTTTGACCTCATTTGTGACGTCACATCCAGTGCCTCTTCTATCTTATAATATTTTTCAATTTTTTTGAGTTTCAATTTCTTTGCGTGTGAGGGCTGTCACACTGGTCCGCTAATATATCATTAATTTACGGATTAAATTAAAATATATTTTAAATAAGAACACAAAAAGAAATGAATTTTTTATGTAATATACTGATTGAAACAAAATGGATGAAAACCATTTATTACTTTCAACCAAATACTATGTACCACTCGGGGGTACAGGGGGCGCCCTAAGCAGTATTATTTATAATATTATATTGTTATATTATATTATATATGATTAAAAATAATATTATAGAAACACATATTCATTTATATATTTATAGTCCAGTGTACAAAAATATTTACCCTCATTCATTTTTAGACAGCAATAATTTTATTAACTGTGACTTTATAATCAGTACAGAGAGAATTCGAATATTTTCAAGTTTAACTACTGGAACAATGATTGTTGTGAAAAATCAATCTTTGAAATTTTTTTCTTACCGATTTAATTCTAATTCAACTTTATTTTTTAAAGAAAATGGTACTTGCCTTGGATTAACAAAAATAGATGAGGAATTTTCTTTTAATCTTAAGTGTCCTTTTAAAATAAGGAATTAAACCAATTCCTTCTTTGAAAATGTCTGAATATTTTAATAAAACCTGATCCAAACGTTTACTGTTCATCATATTAACAGCTCTAATATCAGCCCACTCCAATTTAACTTCTCACATCCATTCTCTACCAAATATTGAGTCCACATCTTGATCAATTATGTTAAGTTATCCAAAAATTAATGTCCTTTATACTTTATTTTAACAAAAATAAATCCTTTAGGGATAATAATGATAAGCTGAATGCAACTTGGGTGCCACGTATGCTAACGTTAGAACAAAAACTGCTTCGAAAAAACATTTCTACCGACAATTTGGCACTGTAGGTGTAATTCAAACAAATTTTTGCGTCGATTCATAACTCATAACCGTTGTTGAGACTTAAATTAAATTAATTAATTAAAATTTAAAAACATCGTTTTTCTTGGCCAGTATATGTTTTCATCTTAATGTTAGTCGGATATATTTTGTTCTTTAAACCAAGTATTTTCATTTTATTATTAGATACTGTACTAATAGCCGCTCTACTATCCAATTCCATATTAATAGGTTTATCTTCAATTTGTAATTGAATAATAAATTTTTCATTGTTTCTGTCACCGTTGACTATCTTAATTTCAGACAAATTGTCTTCTTGTTCACTATCAGAACATCCAATTTTGTGACGTTTTTAAGCAAATCCGCGCCAATTATCCAGTTTTCTTGCAAAGTTTGCATAACTCACTTACATATTTACAGGTATCCGCCCGATGATTTCTATCGCCACACTTGTAACATTTTCCTTTAATGATGCGAAATTATTGTTAAAATTAGTTTTTTTTCTTTTAAGGACCGATTTGGTTTATTCTTTTATCCTCATAATATTTAGAGTCATTAAATAACTTTTATTTTGTGATAGCTCAATTGTAATTGTTAATTTGACAATATATTTGAATGTCATAGAATTATTTTCTTGCAAAATTCTTGTTTTAATTACAGGACTTCTTAAACCTTATAACGTAAAAACATGTCAGCAATTGAAGAACCAAAATTACAGTTAAAATTACAATTATTAGTTAGTTTATTTAATACAGCAGGGAACTCAGTAACCTCAGTGTACCTTGAATTCTTGAAATAAATTTTGTGTTTCAAAGCCCAACACTAGGTTGAGGGTCTACAAAATCTTTTTAATAAATGTGTCCTAATTACTATCTCGCCTGAGATAGTATTGCGATCACTAAAATTGTCGATGTTGATATTTTGATATTTTGATACGTTTTGAAGGTTCCTGAATCATTTTCACAAAGGTTGAGAAAAATGTCTGTATGTGTGTGTATGTGTGTATGTATGTAGACAAGATTACGAAAAAACGGTTTAAGCTAGAAACTTAATATTTTAGGGAAAAAGCTACTTTTTAAAATACTAAGGATACATTTATGTATTATATATTAATTTCTTCATTTTCTCAATATAAATAAGAATAAATTCATATTCCATCGATTTCTCTTAACTATTTTCAATTGATTTCATAGAGAGAACGTACTTTTTTACAAATATTATTGAGAAAATACTACTTTTTTAATTACGAGGGATAAATTTATCTTTAATATATCATTTTTTTCATTTGTTGATTCTAAACACGAATCAATTCATATCTCATAGCTATCTTAATTATTTACATTGAATTCATAGTAAAAGCGTGATTTTTTACAAATATCTTAGGGAAAAATCTAGTGTTTTTTAAATACTAGAAATAAATTTATGTATTATATGTAATATTTTTCATTTTCTGAATATAAATACGAATCAATTCATATTTCATCGATATTTTAATTATTTTCATTGACTTTATAGTAAAAACGTGATTTTTTATAAATATCTTAGTGAAAAATCTACTTTTTTAAATCCCAGGCGGATAAATTTATGTATTATAATATATATATATATATATATATTTCATTTTCTGATCTGAAATACGAATAAATTCATATTTCAGGACTATATTTTTATCGTATATTATTATATTATATTAAATGATAATTTATATATTATCTTATAAAATCATTTATCAAGAATAAAAATATTCAGGTATTTGAAAAATCTATGAACCTATTTATTTTTAACTTGGTTCTTTGTTCATTAACAATTGAATTTTGTTTACTTGTAGAAGAATGAAAAAAGGACAAACCAACATAAAAGGACTTTTTCAATCCTTTGAAAATAGATAATATCCAGGTATATGATCCACTTTAAGAAAAAAAAATGTGATTATTTGCTTAGTTTTTATAATAGAATTGAGGAAAAATTTGTCTTTATGAATAGAAAATAATTTCCTCTCAGTCACTTCTTTCTACCTATTTAATTTATAAGTTTTTTAGAAATATCTTTCTAGAATTCTCTACACCTTTGTTTATTAAAAGCATATTCATGCGAATATGTTACAATATATTATATTTAAATTAAATTTAATTAAAATCAATAAATTAAACCAACGCATGTTAGGATTTTTGTTGATGGCACCACGTCTCGTGGTGACACATTATTTGCAGTGTTTGAAAATTAATTCCGGTACATTTAGAGATTCAATCAAGCTGAAATTCTATATATAGCAGTTTTATACAATTTTTAATCATGTGGAGAAAGTATCAAACATATATCTTTATTTTTACTGTCACTTTAAAGGAAAAAACATCATAACGTTGTAGGTATTGACCCTCTTCCGGTTGAGCTACATTTTTTAAAAGTTGATCGAAAACTACGAATTTTGAATAATGCCCGTATACCAAATTTCATTATTCTAGCTCAAACCGTTTTTTTTCTACATACACATATACACACACAGACATTTTTCTCAGCCTTATTGTTAGTGAAAATGACTCAGAGAACTTACGGCAACGAGAACAACACGGTAAAAAAACTTCTCAATCTCAACATCGAAAATTTTCGTGATCGCAATACTATCTCTGGCGAGATAGTAAAAATATTATGTACATTTTTACTGACCGACGATAGTAAGGGAGGTATTGTTTTCACACCAAATTTCACATGTGGAGATTTTATGAATTCAATAAAAATAATTAAGATATCGATGAAATATGAATTGATTCCATTTTAGAATCAGAAATTCCAAAAAAAAAAGAAATTTTTTAATATGTTTATTAATTAATATTATTATTTATTATTATTCAGGACCCCAAATATCATTCATTTAATCAGATTGATGCAATGATGTAACATTTAATAATTGTAATAAATAATTAAAGAATTGTATATCTATATTGATTAAAAGGTCGAGTGATAGCTCGTTGTTCCATACACACACACACACACACAGTTACTATATATTTATAGACTATATTTTTATTGTATATTATATATATATATTTTATTATATTAAATTATAATTTATATATTATCTTAAAATAATTTTTCAAGAATAAAAATATTCAGGTATTTGAAAAATCTATGAAACTATTTATTTTTAATTTGGTTCCTTGTTCATTAAAAATTGAATTTTGTTTACTTGTAGAAGAATGAAAAAAAGGACAAACCAACAAAAAGGAATTTTTCAAACCTTTGAAAATAGATAATATCCATGTATATGATCCACTTTAAGAAAAAAAATGTTATTATTTGATGAATTTGTATAAAAGAATTATGGAAATATTCGTCTTTATCAAAATATTTTCTCTCAATCTCTTTGTGTGTGTGTGTGTGTGTGTTTTCTACCTATTTAATTTATGAGGGTGAGTACGTGCATGTTGCGTCAATGTTTTTTACCGACCGACATCGTAAGGGAGGTATTTATTTCACACCAAATTTCACATGTCGAGATTTTCACATATCACCACGAATCATGCATTTTCTTAACAGAAAAAAGTATTTTTAGCATCATGTCTATCCGTCTGCCCGTCCGTCCGTATAAATGTGTACAGCTCAACGGATTTTGATGAAATTTGGTATATTTACTTATTGCATCAGTATGATGAATGGATCCACTTTTGGTGCAAATCCGGAAACCGGAAGTGGTAGTATTAGCGATCGACGATAGGAAGGGAAGGGTTATTTTCACACCAAATTTCACACGAGGAGATTTTTTACATATCACCACGAATCATGCACTTTGTATTGGTTTTATTCTCGAGAAAAATCATTTTTATTAGTTTTTTTCTTAATTTAATATTATATGAGGTCATCCAGCCATTCATGACGTCACAGCCTGGTCTTACATATATATTATAAATAAAATAAAATTAAAAATATTTATGTTATATCCATATCTGTTTTTTATTACATTAATAGATATATTAAAATTATTTGAAATTGTTTCTGTAGCTGGAAATTAATTTATTTCAAACCGTCGGTCGGTTCGGACCTGGCCACAGGTAATCCACTTTTAAAAAAAAAAATGTTATTATTTGATGAATTTGTATAAAAGAATTGTGAAAAAATTTGTCTTTATCAATAGAAAATATTTTCTCTCAATCTCTTTGTTCTAGAGGGTTAGTATGTTCTTTAGAAATGTCTTTCTAGAATTTTCTACATTTTTGTGTATTAAAAGCATATTTATCAAAATATTGAGAAAATATAATAGGGAGGTAGAAAAAAGGTTCGAACCCCACTCTTCTTATTTTCACTTAAGGGGTCTTCTGATTGGTTGCCTTTTTTGACACTACCCTATTTTCGACTTAAACGGCACCCTCCAATTCCTTCAGTTACCATTTGCTCTCTGCATCTCACCAAGAGAACATTACCACGCTTGCTAACTGAGTGTACTTTTCAATTTGTTTTGTTGTGTTTTTGATTTGATTTTTTGTTTTTTAATCATGCCATCCAAAATGATGAAAAAAACCAACCATTGTGTTCAGAAGAATACTTCTCAATATCAACAGTAAGTATTGCACATTTTTAAAAGATATTTATGTAGAATAATAATAAAAAAACATTTTTTAATTTTGTAAATCTGTTTATCTGTTAATTATAGTGATGATGAACAATTCGATCAACATATGAGGAGATTACCGCAAGAATTAGTAGGTCATATTCTGCAATATACAACAATCCAAGAATTGGTTCTTTTTAGTGAAGACCCATATTATTATGATGTGATGATCAATACTGGAATTGTTTATTCTTTGCCTGCTATTTTATTCGACGGTCCAAATTCCTTCTACGCTGAACAGTTTTTTGAACGATTCCATTTTTTAATAGAAACTGTTGATATAAGTGAATCGAATTTGGAATTTTTAATCAAGTTGCTAAAACATTCATCCATGCCAAGATTAAAAAAAATTGTTTTTCAAGATTTCTCCAAAAGTCAATTAGTTCTAATAGGAGATCTTCTAATCAAATTATCAAGTGAACTCCAAGAAGGTAAATGGCCAAATTGTCCTATTTTCAATAAGGTAGAAGAAATTATTATCAAAGGGTCCAGACTAAATTATGATATTTTTCTAAGGGATATTAATTTGTTTTTTCCAAATTTAAAAAAGTTAAGTCTTCCCTATGAATGTTTTTGTAGTAAAAGTATAAATAAATTAATAATGAAAATGAACAAACTTGTAACATTAAATTTGCCGATCTTATTGATAAAAAGAATGGAACCCTTGAAATCCATAGCTAACTTTTCTAATTTAAGAAAATTGGAAATCGCTTTTCCTTCTGATAATAAAACCTGGCCATCTTATTTGTCAAAATTACAAAATTTAGAACATCTACAAATTAGATATAATGGCCCTGAAGAAATTCTCAGGAGTTATTTTGAAATTGCACCATTAGGTAAATTGAAAAAAGTAATGTTAATAGAAATAAAATCCTTTACAAAACAACTAGTTAAAGTGTTTCTTGAAAAAAGGTTACCATTAACAAATTTGAAAATCGAATCATGCGACGATATTCATAGAAATGCCTTGAAAATGCTTAATCAGTTTGAAAATTTAACAGATCTCCGATTAGAATACTGTGATTTATTAAGAAGTAGTTATCTAAAAGATATCCATCAAATAAAAAAATTAAATATTTTATCATTGTTTGCATGTAATAAAATATCGAATAAAGTACTTCCATACATTTTCAAATGTAAAAAATTATATCAATTAATTCTTCCATTGTCAAAAAAGACACAAGTTAATTCATTAATTAAAATGAACAAATACTTGCGTCTTCATACATTGATCATTTATACAACTGATACAAATGATGATGATGATGATGATGATACAATAACAGAGCAAGTTGGCATTTGTAAAAAATTGTTACCTTGTGCAAGTAATATCGAAATTATTACAATGTATATGATGGATATTTTATAATACCTAAGTATATAATAATAATATTTATATAAATTTTTTATTAATTAAAAATACAACTTTAATAAAAAAAAAACATAAATAAATTCTCATTGTATGGTTGTATTGAAATAAAAAGAGTATAGGTGTACTTGTATGTACTTATAGTATTAAAATAGTATTAAAAATAGATTTATGTACTTTTTAAGAATTATGTATATAGACAACTTTAATATTAAAAATGTACAAAATTATCAATGTATGTTGAACTAAAAATTTAACAAAATATTTATTGAATTTTGAATATTACTACGATGTGAAAATATTACTTTCATATAAAAATTAAATAAATTATGTACTCTTATATATTTGTATTTAAATGAAAAATTGATGTTTTATTTAAAAAAGACGATTGTATTTAATATTTTTAATGTATATCTTAATTAATATTAATATTAATTATTAAATATAATAAAAATTCATTAATATTAATAAATATTATAAAATGAAATTTGTGAATTTATTTTGTTTTACTTATTCAATCCCATATCCTTTTCCACATATTCTTTATATATAATATAAAACTAAATAGTCATTTAATATACTACATATTACATATTTATGATTTCTCAAACTTTTAGTCTCCTAAATTAATACAAGTTTGAAAATAATTTAAATAATTAACAATATTTTTAATAGATTAGACCCATGAATGTTTTTTCTCGATATTTAAATTAAAAATATATTATAAAATTAAAAAATATTAAAACCAGTTAAAATAAGATTTTTTTTTCTTAAAGTGGACTCTACTACGGTATACCTATATGGATATTATCTATTTTTAAATTAGTAAGGGAGGTATTGTGTTCATTCGTCTTCAACTAAACAAAACTCAATTATTATTGAAAAAGTAACCAAGTTAAAAATAAATAGTTTCATAGATTTTTCATATACGTGAAAAATGGGGGAAAATAATAAACAGTGTGTGCAAGTGAGATTTACATGATATGGCCAAATTCTTGAATTATATAATAAATTTATTTAATATAAATATAAAAATTTAACAAAATACTCATTGAATTTCTTTTTGAATATTATTAGGATGTGAAAATACTACTTAAATATAAAAATTAAATAAATTACTCTTGTATATTTGTATTTAAATGAAAAATTTATGTTTTATTTAAAAAAGACGATTAATATTAATTATTAAATATAATAATAATTAATTAATGTTAATAAATATTATAAAATGAAATTTGTCAAATTTATTTTGTTTTATTTATTCAATCCCATATCCTTTTCTATATTCTTTATATATATATATATATATATATATATATAAGTATGTTCAGGGATTCTGGTAACTAAATCGATTTCGTTCTCTGTAAAGATTTTTATTCAATATTAATTTTTTTTTACATTGATTATTTACAATATTAGAAATATAAATTACCTGTAAAGAAATCGATTCTAAAGTTGATTCTTCCAGATAATTCTTACAAATGCCAAATATAAATTATTAACTAATAATTCTAATTAAAAATTATCCTATTACAATTTATATTCGTCTTTAATCCATTCTAAAATTAGTTAGTTGATTCTTATAAATAATACAAACAATATCACTAACAGATGGCGGTGACTAAAGGGTACTATATAGCAGTGACTTTGTTACATCTCCCCCATCCTCACAAAAAAAAATTAATTAATTTTTTTTTTTTTTTTTTTTTTTTTTTTTTTTTTACAATTTATAAGGTATTAACTTATTTACATGAATTAATGTGGAATCCTTTCCTTTTTTCTTACAGTCTATTTCATATATTGAGTTTGAAAATTGTCCTATCACATGAAATGGACCCATTCGTATTTGATCCAACTTTCTTCTGTTTATCTTATTTCCTGTTTCAATGTACACTAAATCACCTTTTTTAAATTTTAATTCCTTTCTCCTCTTGTCAATATTAATTTTATTTTTTTGAAAACTAACTAAAGAGTTTTTAATAGCTTCTTCTCTATCTTCTTTTACACTACTTACTCTCGCTAAACTATCTGGTGTTATTTCTGATTTTATTCCATATAATAGATATTTTGGAGCAAAACCTGTCACTGTATGAATTGTTTTGTTATATTCCTCAATGCACTCATTTAATACAATCACCCAAGATCTTTTATTTCCTTCATTTATTTTACATCTTATTCTATTCACAATCGTCTGATTTACACGTTCAACCATTCCATTTGATTCCGGGCAATCTACATCCGTAAAAACTATATTTATGTCTTCGATTTTTACAAAGTTTTTAAATTCTCTAGAATTTATTGCACTATATTGATCGCATAATAATAATTTTATTTTGTTAGGCTTTTCTATTTTTTTAATTAATCTTATATAATCCCGTGCTGATTGTGTCTCCGATGGTACTGCATAAATATATCTGGTTAAATGATCAATCAATAAGTGGAGATATTTTTTTTTAGATCCATTTCCGGCAAATCCTCCTATTGTGTCCATTGAAACTATTTCATATGGTTCTTTAGCTGGGCCTAGTTGTGACAATAAACCAATAACTCTGCCCTTTCTTGACTTATTTAAAATGCAAATTTCACAATTTTTACATATATTATTAATCATTTTATCCATTTTTTTAAAATAATATTGTGGTCTTATTATCTTTATCATTTGTTTTACTCCAATATGTCCATAAATTTTGTGAACTTTCTTGCACAATTCCAAACCTAATCTCTCTGATATATATATTCTAAGATTTTCCTTCGTACATTTAAAGTAAATATTACCTTTATAATTTATGTCAATTGACTTTTTTATTTCATGCTCATTTAATTTCTGATCATCTATAATCTCATTCATTGTCACTAAATTCACTACTTCTAAGACATCCTCTTCATTCTCAAAACTTTCTAACACTGGATTTCGAGACAAAGAGTCTGCTTCCACATTTGAGGATCCTGGTGCATACATGATTTTGAAATCATACTGAGACAAATAATGCATAAGATCCCCAAGAGGTTCATCTGTTCTAGCTTTCACACGCAAAGTCTCCAAAGGTTTATGATCTGAGATTATATTAAATTTTCTTCCTATTAACCAGTGTTGCCAGTAAACAATTGCTTCCTTAATAGCCAAACACTCTAGATAAATAGCTTTTCTTTTCTTTTGGCCATTACTCAACTTTTTAGAGAAATATGCAACTGGATGTAGAAAACCATCATCATCAGGCTGTTTAAAGACGGCGCCTAAACCTTCTCCACTTGCATCCGTGTATATGAACACCTCTTTTTTTTCATCATATATTTTTAATATGGGACTCGAACATAAATACTCTTTTATTAATTTAAAAGATTCCTCACATTTACAATCCCATTTGAAATTAACATTTTTTCTTAGTAGATTATGTAATGGCTCCAGGAGTTTCACAGCATTTTCAATGTATTTATAATAAAAATTTACCTTTCCTAAAAATTGTCTTATGTTTTTCTTACTTTTAGGTGTTTCAAATTTTTGTATTGCTATGAGATTGTCCTTGTAAGGCATTATTCTCCCTTTTTCTATAATATGTCCTAAATACTTAACAGAATTCTTTGCAAATATGCATTTTATTAATTTTAATTTGAATCCTTCTCTTTTAATCATATCCAATACTAACTCAATATGTTTCATGTGTTCCTCAAATGTATTTGAAAAGATTAATATATCGTCAATGTAGTTAACACAAAAACTGTCTAATTTATTTCTTCTTAATAAGTTTGAGAGTATCCTTTGAAACACACTACTTGAGATTCTTAATCCGAAAGGTAAAACATTCCACTGCCAATGGCCCTTTTGTGTGACAAACCCTAATTTTTCTCTATCCTTATTTCTTACAGGAATTGACCAGAAAGCCGAGTTTATGTCCAACGCAGAAAACCATGAACAATCGCCTGCTTTTACCATTATATCTTCTATTCTTAAAAACGGTTGACTCTCTGGTACAACTAACTTATTCAATTCCCTGAAATCGCAACACAACCTTTTTCTTCCAGCTTCATCCTTCTTGTATGCCATTGTTACAGGAGCAGCAAAAGGGGAAGATGATTCTTCTATAAGACCTGCCTCCTGTAACCTCTCTACTTGTTTTTCAATTTCCTTCTGATCAGGCAAAGAACTTCTATATGGTTTCTTTGATATATATTTATATTCTCTCAATTTGACCACAGCTTCATAATTTTTTACTTTCCCTGTATCATATTTATCTTTAGCAAATATGTTTTTTTTATTAATTAATAATTTTTTTAATTCATTTCTATTATCCTTATTTAAATGATTTAAATGGGATTCATATTCATCCAAGTCGATGTATTCATTCAAGTTTATTTCTTTATAATCTTTTCTTTTGTATTCAATATTTTTATTTTTATATCTGTCTCTATTATTTTGACTATTTATATTATTATCAATTTCAATATCTTTTATTTCTTTTGTAACATTTCCAATTTTTTGAAATATTTTTAATTCCTCATTTTGTATTAATTTAAATTTTTTTATTGCGTCAAGTCCAAGTAACATGTCATATGAAAAATTATTATTTTTAATTATATAAACATTCAATGTATCCGAAATTTCATTTATCTTCAATTGTAAGTGGGCCCGGCCTTCAACAAAACTTATCCCGTTAATCGTCTTAAATATAATATTTTCCCTTTTTATTTTTTTTTTTATTTCTTTCATAATTACTTTATAATTAATAAGAGATACATTTGAACCCGTATCATATACTGCTTTGATATTTTTATTTTTGTTAATTACTACATTTAATTTTATTAACGGTATTGTTCTGCCGGGGCTTATACGTTTTTTTCATTCGAAACCATCTCTTCCAAACAGTTTATACTAATTTTTTTATCATATATTTTTTTATTAAAACACTTCTCAACTGGATGATATCGGTCTCCTTTTTCCAATCCTTTACATATATAACAAGGAACCTTCTTGACATTTATATCTGTTTTTATTTCATTATTTTTCTTTTTTATTATAGCCCAATCATATTTTCTTAGCATATTAATTAATTTGTTGGTATTTGTCACCTCATCTTTATCTACTATATTCTGAATATGAATGGGTAAACCTACCATAATATGATTTACTTTTGAGGTTTCTGAAATGGAAGGCTCAGCTTCTACTAATAATCTTTCTTTTTTCAGACAGTAATCGATGACCGATTCTCCCATATATCTATATTTATATGCATATCTCACATCAGACCACCCTTTACTCGCATAAACTAATAAGAAGGATTCTCTCCATTCACTCCAATTACTATCAATAATTTTTTTACTGTTAATCCTGTACCAGTCATTGGCATTTCCTTCTAAAAATAATCGCAATGTTTGTATTTTCATGGAATCTATTATTATTTGATGCCTATGACATTCACTTTCAAATGTTTTTATCCATTCTTTAGCATTTTGTTGAATGCCTATGAATTTCTCAATATTAAATTATTTTTCAATCTCTAATAAATTTATTTTATTCACATAATTATAATCCAGTTTCATCTCTAATGGATTAGATTTTTCTATATTTTCAACAAAAACTTCTTCCAGCATATATCCATCAAATATAAAATTATCTTTTTCATCTAAATATCTTTTTTTTAATTTTTCTGACAATGCAATATTTATGTTTCTGAAATTTCCCTGTTTTAACATACTCTTACATCCTAATTTCACTGTACTTAGCTGAAAGAGGTCCTGATGTTCACTTTCATGCTGGCTCTCCGTTGGGAATGCATATATTTCATCACTGCCCAGAAATTTTATGGTCTTGATTTTATTCACCAATTTTCCTTCTTCAAATTCCTTAACGATGTGAATCTTTATATCAGAAGGCATGTTTCCAATCTTGAAAAGAATCGATTTATAAGTATGTTCAGGGATTCTGGTAACTAAATCGATTTCGTTCTCTGTAAAGATTTTTATTCAATATTAATTTTTTTTTACATTGATTATTTACAATATTAGAAATATAAATTACCTGTAAAGAAATCGATTCTAAAGTTGATTCTTCCAGATAATTCTTACAAATGCCAAATATAAATTATTAACTAATAATTCTAATTAAAAATTATCCTATTACAATTTATATTCGTCTTTAATCCATTCTAAAATTAGTTAGTTGATTCTTATAAATAATACAAACAATATCACTAACAGATGGCGGTGACTAAAGGGTACTATATAGCAGTGACTTTGTTACATATATATATATATATATATATAATATATCTACATATTATTTATTATATGATTTCTCAAACTTTTAGTCTCATAAATAAATACAAGTTTGTAAAAATTTAAATAATTAAGATTATTTTTAATAAATAGAATCCATGAATGTTATTTTCTCGATATTTAAATTAATAATTTATAATAATATATTATAATAATTAAAAATATTAAGATCAGTTAAAATAATTAATATCAATTATTAATTTAAATAAATAAAGACAAAAAATATTAAAAATATTCTCTATTGGAAGCAAAATTTATAATTTTTAATTATAAGGGGATATTTTCATATTCTGTGGTGTTGAAACAAAGGATTAGAAAAAAAATCAATAAATAAATAAAACACCTTTTTCTTATATAATATTTTGTTAATTTTTTTAAAATAATCTATACAATAGAAAGCATTTATTAAAGCTTAGGAATGATATAAAAATATTTCATATATAACAAAACAATTTATATACCTATATATATTGAATTCGTTTGAATCATACATATGTTTTACTAAAGTTTACAAATAATTAGTGAACAGAAATTTTGAATTCGAGGTTTTTTTTTCTAATATCTGTCATAATGAAAATATCTTAATTAATATTGATTGATCTGGCCTGAACCCGCAATTATATCTCCTAATATTTCATCCGCCTATAGTTCGTAAGTATTTTATATGTTATAATAGAGTATAATATTTCTTAATCAGTTCATTTTGATATTTTATTTTCATTGCTTGATTTTTATTGAATATTTTTAATTATTATTTCATAATTAGAAATAAAAATTAAGGATATTGGAATTGGACAAGTACGACAAAATAAATTCATAAAGTATATTTTCAAATATATATTTAAAGTTTTAATATTGATATCTATTATAATAAAAGCAAGTGTAATGTGTCTGTAAGTCTGTCTGTCTGACCGAGCTCTCCAGCCAAATCTATCGCACGCAGGGACCTGGAATTTTTTACACGAAAGCACAAAGGGGCTGGCCACCAGACCTCGAAGCCCGATTTTCGATTTTTGAATTAGAAAAATTTTAAAAAAATTATAAAGAATAATTAATGAAAAAATAGTTTAGTTACCATACTAGATCATAGAGGCGCTGGTGGCGATAATTTGGCGGTAATTTAAATTCTGAGCAATGTGCAGATAAAAATCTTTTTATATATCTATTGATATTTACAATATCTCAATTGATCTTATTGGCCTTTTAAACTTTGAAAACATTCACATTATGGCTATAATTTAATACTATTAATTTTTAAGATTATGTGAGTAAATTATTTTAATTAAGAAAATTTGATCTCATAATTGGATTTTTACGTAAGATTTTAATTATTTTTATAGTAGTTTAGTGTTATGCTAATTTTATATTTTATTTTTATTTTGTTTACTTTGATTTTTTTTTTAAATAAATTAATAACATTTAAAGTAGCATAAAAAAATTAATCGAGGCAGGAAAATTGATGGGGTTTGAAATTAATAGTGATAAGACAAAATAATTAGTATCAGAGAGAATAATATTTGCAAAGAATTTAAATCGAGGTTGCAATCTGGAAATTATTATCAAAGGAGATCAAAATTATTAAATTATTAATTGTATTATATGGGTGGGAGGCATGGTCTATAACCCTGGGAGATGAGAATAGATTCAGAGTATTTGAGAATAGGATTCTTCCCAGCATTTATGGACCAAAGTAAGATGAGGACACCGGGGAATGGCGGAGACTGCATAACAAGGAATTGCATGACCTCTATGCATCTCTAGATATAGGTCATAAAATAGAGAAGGCTGGGATCGGCAGAATAGGGACACTCGGGGGGTACAGGGGGCGGAGCCCCCGTCTAGATGTGAAGAGCGACGAAGGAGCTCTGAGCAGCTAGTAATAATATATTTCAAATCAGATGGTGAGAAAATGAGTTGTAATGTAAAAATTATTTCTTTCCTCTACATCAGTGGTCTTCAAACTTTCTGGAGTCTCGGAACCCAACCAATACGGTAATGTATTTTTAATAATAAATTTATCATTTTCTTCCATTTCGGATTCTAAACACGAATTCATATTTCATCGATATCTTAATTATTTTCATTGAATTCATAGAAAAAACGTGATTTTTTTACAAATATTTTAGAGAAAAATTTAGATTTTTATATACAAAGGATAAATTTATCTATTATATATCATTTGTTTCATTTTCTGATGCTTAATTTTTAATTTTTCATTGATACCTTAGGTATTTTCATTGAATTCATTGAAAATTCGTGGTTTTTTACAAATATTTTAGGGAAAAATCTACCTTTTTACATACAAAGGATAAATTTGTAATTTTATCAATCTCAAATTTTTTATTTTCCATTAATTATAGAAAATTATTTTATATTTCTTCTGGATTTAATTTTATTTCATTTTTCTATCATTCCATACATTTAATAAATCTTCATTGTTCATTTTATTTTGGTTTATTTTTAAACGAACAAAACCGTTTTATCAGTTCAAAAGCTCAACTCGGAACCTTTGCCTTGATTATTCAATTTTATTTTAAATTGAAAATTTTTAATATATTAAAATAAAACAAAAAAAAAAAACCTCTGACATTGTACATTATAGGCAAGGACAACGCCTATCAAGCCGGTTATATCAATGAGGTCCTATGATCAGTAGAATAGGTCCTCTCAACCTTTACCTTGATTTTCTTGATCGGAGGTGCTATCAAGTAGCTTTTCCCCAATGTTGTTCCCGAAGGCTGGGTTGACTCCGTCCCATAGACTCCAACTAGGGAAATTCTCTTGCCAGGCCCGGGACTTGAACCTGGGACCATGTGAACGTGAGGCAGATTCGCTACCCACACACCCAATGGCGTCTTCAATATATTAAACATTATTACATAATAAAAATATAACAAAATAGGGGCAAAATTTATAATAAACAGAAGATTAAACAAATAAATTATTATTTTTTAAATTATTTTATTAAAAAAATACTATAAAAACAATAAAATAACAAAATCAACAATAACAAAAAGATATGACTATTTACAAAAGAGATGGTTTATCATCATTTAATATGAGTATTCGTACGTATATTCATAAAAAAATTATTATGGGTGAAGTACAATGAAAAAAAATTTATGAAATGAAATTTTTTTTGTCTTTGGCGATTAAAACGGACCCGTTCCTCCGATGGTCACAGTTAATGATAACCATGATGATGTTGATGATGATGATGGTCATCGTAACTTCCGGAATATCCTCCTGAATAGCTATGCAACAAATGATGATTATGACTATCACCAATATCACCTCCATGAGAGTAACCGGAATCACTACTGTGATGGTCATGTCCAAGATTACTATAGTCACTGTGTAGACTACCTCCATCTCCTGTATAACCTCCATGGCTTCCTATAATAATAAAATATTAGTAGATTCAACTCTTTTTTAACATATTATTATTATTATTATTATTATTATTATATAGAATTTATTTTATATATATATAGTATATAAAAGTTGAAAATAATATAACAACTTAAAATTAATACCAAATAAAACGTTTGATTGGTATTTATTTAGTTTTCCTATAAAATTTTTTTTATCATAATAAAGAATATTAAAGTAAATATTATCAATTGAAAATTTTCCTATATTACATTCTGATAATAATAAATTACAAAAATTTATAAGAATAGTAAAAGAATTATGTAAAGAGTTATAAAAAGAAATAAATCAAATATTAAAATATCTAATATATATATATAAATAAGATATATTTTTATTTTAAAATTTTGAGAAAATAATTTTCATTTAGATATAAAAAATTTTAATTTTTATATTTCAATAATATTAAAGCATCCAATTATCTCTCCATTTATCTTTATTACCATAACCACTTACGATAAAATAATGAATTTAGATATAAATGGTAATTGTTTACAAAACGAGATGCTTCAGGGATTTGGATGAAACTTGGTCAGTGGATTCTTTTTTTAATTCCAAAAAAACTTTCGCAATATTTCTCGGTCTCTTCTAGTTTCCGAGATTAAAATTATTAAAATTTGCATATAAATCCATTGATATTGTATTTAGCTACCAGGTTTTATTCATTTGGCCAGCAGAGGGTTTGACTAATTTTCGTGGTTTTTTACAGTTCGGTTTGAATATAGGAAAATCAAAAAAATTAATAAATTAAATAATTTTCCTAAATCCAAACCAAACCGAAAATAAGTGTATAAGTGAATAATTAGCGAATTTATCAATAAAACATTACTTAATGGATGCATATTTCGACGTTCATAACCATCTAATCTGTCAAACTTAAAAAAATTTTATATTTTATAGAAATATTGCATAAGGAAAGTTTCTTTGGAATTAAAAAAGGAATCCACTGGCAAACTTTCATCCAAATCCCTGAAGCTCCCGTTTTGTAAACAATTACCAATATAAATAAATAAAATGATCGAGTTAATTTTAAATGTTTAAAAGGTAAATATTGATTATTTATTTCTATTTCTATTTATTTATTTATTTTGATCTATAGATTTCTAATTTGTATTATTAGTTTAATAATACTAATTATTATTATTAATAGTAGTAGTATTGTTGTATATGTATAATATATAAATATATATATTTAAAGTTGTAAATATTATATTGTTCAACCTAAAAGATGTCCGTGATGTGATGTAGCATAACCACTGTAGCCACCATGAAGATCATAATGTCCATGTGATTCGTGATGGTGATGATGATGCACTGGCACTTCTTCATGTTGATAAACCACTTTCTTTTGATGATGTAATTCGTTGATTAAATGTGGAATATGTACTTTTATATGTACACTAGAAAAATGAAAATGAAAAAAAATACATTATTTATTATGTATGTATTATTTATTTTCAAAAACTAACTAAACTAAAGATAACACTACAAAGTATATTATAATAGCTGTATTTTATTTTGGATATAAGTAATGTATTTAACATATACAGGCAGTGATGCATTGGTAAAATAAGAAGTAAGGGAACGCATAGTGGGAGCAAAAAAAGTCCATTTTTCAGCAAACTATTTTTTGCCATAGAAATTTTTATATTTTCTTATTCTCATTATGCAAAATATTTACAATACAAAAAAAAAGAAATTCTAATAGTAGGTTTAAGTGGG